>BJCO01006543.1:0-10094 GCA_018326465.1 Flaveria floridana
ATTGATTGATACCTATCGTGTTTTTCTTTTGTTTTTTTTTTCTTTTGTTTTTTTTTTGTTTTTTTTGTTTGTTTTTTTTCCTGTTGACATTGATTATTTTCTTTTAAACAGGAATCAAGGCCCCAAGAGTAGCTTAGAAGCCATAATCAACCAGCTTCTTCACAACCAAAGTTTAACATAAACCTAGCGGTAAGGTTTTAAAATTTTAATTTACACATATGTAAATTTCTAATTTAAATTACAATTACACATATATATACACACACTTAATTTACACATATATAAAACAATTAGTTTACATATATATAACTTATTCATTTATGATCATGTAAAACAATTAACTTACACATATAATTAATTAATTTATATATATGTAAAACAATTAACTTACACATATATAATTTATTCATTTATGCACATGCACACAATACCTTAGAATATAATTTGAGAATCGTGTGTGCATTGATTGAAATCAAGATATAAGAATAATAACATAAGAAATATAATCACCTAATCATGTCTAGGCATATAAGGCACATAAAATCCTATCTAAGCATATAAAATACATGAGATGACTAATGTGTAAGGTTCTTAGTTATAGTCTAGGTCATTCCATTTCAAATAATCTAATTCCCTATAACCATGGCTCTGATACCAATCTGTCACACCTCAACCAATGACAAAATCATCAAGGCAGACGAATGTGAATCGATTGTTCGTAGCACATGGAATTAAATAAGTTGAAATAATATTAAAAGCCATTTTTATTGAATAATATTAATCAAATAATATATTTCAATCAAATAAAAACTCAATTAAATATAATGATATTGTCTTTAATTTTTTACTAAGTCCAAGCCCTGAATGTACATTTAGAAGTCCACCGATTTGCATTCCTGAAATCATATGAGAAAATAACGAGTCAGTTAACGAATAGCCGGTGAGTAAACACAATTTTTAATACATATATAGACTGATTAAAATTTATTAAAAACAATTCTGTCACGCCCTCAAAATCCACATGCGGGGTTTTACGGTGACGCGTGTGAACAAACCAGGATCCCAGTCATTAATTACCTATACCGACATTATATGCAACATTTAAAATAAATCAGAGTTTGTAACTTTCAAACATTTGCGAAAGCTTTTTGTAAATCAGTTAACCCAAAGTACTAGAAATGTAACCTTGGCAAAACACGCGCCAAACCATGTTTAAAACAAGAATGTTAAATAAACTTAAGGTGTAACAGTTCATGTTTTTATATGCATGTTTAACCCGTGCGTGCTCCTAGGGCAGCTGTTAACCTCGACATGAGAATAACAATGGTTGGTGAGTTCAAGAGTTTGCGTTTAACATAATGAGTAATAGTTGTAAAATAAGAAGTGCATTGAAATAGATAGCTAGTCTATATTCATAAGTAATAACTATAGTGATTTCATGATCGAAGCTGACATGTGTTTTGTTTGTTTGCCTCCCATCACAACATACCAAGTTGTGATGATGTTTGTGTCTAGGACAATATTGCATCCATTTGACCTCAAGTCGCACAGGTGGGGCTTGTCAGGCCCAGTAGTACTACCCAGCATTTCCCACTAGTTATCATTATTAACGATCCGAAAGTTTGATGGCTTTCATGGTATGCTACACTATGTTATACTAACACGACTTATCAATGTAAAATGTTTGTAAGATAAAACAGTAAGCCATCTCCCCCAAAAGGAAGTAAGTAAAAACAATAGGGCATGAACTCACCTGGTGCACAACGAACAATCACAAAGAAACTGGCGATCGATGGAAAGACAACCCTTCGAAGGTTACCTAGAACATGTAAGTACATAAGTATGTATACATAGAAAGCTTGACAACCCTAGGTGCTCAATAAACACGTTGACCCAAGGTTTAGGAAAACGAATACTTATTTTACCTAGTTGACCCGTTTGACCCGTTAGTGACATATTAATTGAAATCTCATTTAATCAAGTATAGCAAATACCTCATACATGATAATCATACAAAGTAATTCACGTATGTCACATCCTCAACTCAAGTTCTACTAAGATAATCATACTACTTTAGTTTATCATACAACACATTAATCAATAAGATTCATACCAACAAACATACCCAACAATAATCTTTTACAATCCCAAACATGATTCCATAATCTCCTAACATAATCCATCATCATGTATAGTCCATAAGAACCTAAATTTCCTAAATAATCAATCAAGCATCCATACAACTCAATTAACACCTTCCACCACATTAGACATCATCAACAAACACTCTAACATGATCCTAACATCATGAACATGCCTAATTCAACATATCCAATGTTCTACATAAATAAAGTTTCCCTTTTGGGGAAGTAACACCCAAAACCAATCTAACATCCAATTCATCATAAATCCATAAACTTTATACCTAATCAAGTTCATAGCATTCATCTAAACATGATAATCATCATCAATTCATCATAATTCCCAAACATCATACATAAAAGTTTCTACTTATAGTAAGGTATGAACAATCACTAGATTTCATGATTTTTCTTGCACGGTTCATGTAAACTAACATCAAAGCAATACAACTAACATCATAGAATCATCAACAACCATCAATTGCACAATCTCATGATCAAAAGTTACTATTTTGGGTAAGGTATGAACTAGGTCATCAAAATCATGGATTTATTGCACAATCAACCTAGATGAACATTCATATAACCTAACTAACATCATATCATCATCAAATGATCATCAATTTCATCTTTTCATCACTAATTTCAAATTACGGTTGATCATACATCAAGAACAATGAAAACAATGAAAATCTAACCTTTAATCGTGTAGAAATCAAGATTTGATGCTTGCTACACGTTAGAACCACTTGGAACTAATCAAAATTCGATGAATGCTACTTGTTCTTGATCAATTTCGTGAGTGTGTGTGTTTCTTGGTCTCGGCCGCAAAGAGAGGGTGGGGAGGGGATTAGGGTTTTTAATTTTGGTAACTTTTAGTTTATAGGTAATTACAAAATAAATCTCTTTGTTTACATTTTATAAAACTAATCTTTTAAAACACTTTTTAAATACTTCTAACTACAAAACTCAATATTATTAATCATAAAGAATAATCATATACATTTTCAACTAATCACAAAACACATGAAATAAATATTACACGTAGTCATCTTATCAAGCAAATTTTACAAATAATATTTCAAATCCATAAATTCAAGAATCACATAACCACAAACTAATAATCAATATTATTAGTTAAATTATAACTGATAGTCATTGGTAATTATTATTAAGTCACCGACATTTAATGACAACTAGTGTGTGTTCACGACAAGTGTATGCAAGACTTAACGGAACCAACGAAGTTTGCTAACGGAAAATTACCGGATGTCATATTATCCCCATGTTGAAAGAATTTTCGTCCTAAAAATCGTGTTCCATGGTTGTATTAAATCACTGGTCTACTGCATTGGCACAAGAAAATCAAGTGAGTTTTTGGGTGAGTTGTCACATAATCCACATGTTGAAAGAAATTTCGTCCCGAAATTCTTCGCCGGTAGTAGTCGTTGTTTCAAATAAATGAGGATACTTGAGCTTCATCTGATCCTCACGTTTCCACGTGAACTCCAGTCCACGTCTTGAGTTCCAGCAAACTTTAACAATAGGGATCCTGCTCTGTTTCAAGGTCTTGACCTCTCGGTCCATTTACCTCTACTGGTTCTTCAATGAATCGCAATTGCTCGTTTACTTGTACTTCCTCGAACGTTACAATCATAGTTTCGTCAGATTAGCACTTCTACAAATTAGAAACATGAAACACATTGTGAACTCCACTCAGTGAATTAAGTAGATCTAATCGATACGCCACTGGACCTATGCTTTCTAGAATTTCAAATGGTCCAACGTATCTCGGATTGAGCTTGCCTCTTTTTCCGAATCGAATCACACCTTTCCACGATGTGACTTTCAGAAAAACTTTATCTCCGTCCTGAAACTCTAAGGGTTTCCTTCGCTTATCAGCATAGCTCTTTTGTCTGTCTCAGGCTGTGGCTATACGGTTTTGTATCTGCATTATCTTCTTGGTAGTCTCATGTACCAATTAAGGGCCAGTCAATTGACTATCACCAACTTCTGCTCAACAAACTGGTGATCTACACTTTCGCCCATACAATGCCTCAAATGATGTTGCCTTAATACTGGTGTGATAACTGTTGTTGTACGAAAACTCCACCAACGGTAGATGAACCTCCTAATTATTCCAGAAATCTATCACACAAGCACGCAACATGTCCTCCAAGGTTTGAATAGTATGCTTGCTTTGCCCATCGGTCTGCAGGTGATAGGTTGTGCTCATATCCAGATACGCACCCAAAGATTTCGGTAACGATTGCCAGACATAGGATGTAAAACGAGCATCACGATCAGAATAATCAAGATTGGCACACGATGTCTCGAAAGTACCTCCTTTAGGTAAATCCGGGTTAGCTTATCCATTTTATCAGTTTCCTTGATCTCTAAGAAATGAGCTGACTTAGTTAGTCGATCCATGATCACCCATATCGTGTCACAACCACTATGAGTCCTGGGTAACTTAGTAATGAAATCCATAGAAATTTGTTCCTACTTCCACAGAGGTATCTCAGGTTGTTACAGTTACCTAGACGGCTTCTGATATTCCACTTTAACCTTAGAACAAGTCAAACACTTGCTCACATATGTAGCTACGTCTGCCTTCATATTGGGCCACCAATAGTGCGCCTTCAAATCATGATACATTCTATCAGAATCAGGGTGTATAGTATATCTAGACTTATGCGCCTCACTCATAACCGAGTCTCTCAGATTTCCCTGCAAAGGCACCCAAAGCCTATCCATGAAGTAACGAATTCTATTGGATTTCACTTCCAACTGTTTGTCCATCCCACGTAAGGATTCAGATCCAACATTTTTCGCTTTCAAAGTTTTCGTCTGAGCTTCTTTAATTTGTTCAGGCAAGTGAGTTCTAATCATAAGCTGCAAAGATCGCACTTGTCAGGGTTTGACGGTCTCCTTTCTACTCAAGGCATCAACAACTACATTCACCTTTCCTTGGTGATATTTAATAGCACAGTCATAATTGTTTAACAATTCCACCCAGCATCGTGGCCTCATGTTTAGCTTTTTTGCTCAAAGATATGCTTAAGACTCTTGTGATCGGTGTAAATAGTGGATTTGGTACCGTACAAGAAATGTGTCCAGATCTTCAAGGCAAAAACCAATGCACCCGCTCCAAGTCATGGGTGGTGTAGTTCTTCTCGTGCACCTTCAGTTGGCTCGAGGCATAGGCTATCACCTTGTCATGTTGCATCAAGACACAATTGAGTCCTTGGATAGAAGCATCATAGTATATGACGAAATCATCACTTCCTTCTGGTAATGCTAATAGTGGTGCGCTACAAAGATTTTGTTTTAGTAACTAGAAAGCTTCTTCTTGACTCTCTCCCCATTTAAACATGGTACCTTTATGAGTCAAGGCAGTGAGAGGTTGAGCGATTTTTGAAAATCCCTCAATGAAGCGTCGATACTATCCTGCCAGTCCAAGAAATTGATGTATCTCACTAGGTGTTTTAGGAACCGACTAATTCTTAATTGCTTCCACCTTTGAAAGATCTACATGGATTCCTTTCTCATTCATAATATGACCTAAAAATTGCACCTCTCGTATCCAGAAATCACACTTAGAGAATTTAGCATATAATTGTTCTCTTTTCAACAGTTCTAAGATCAACCGTAGGTGCTCTTCATGTTCCTCCTTGGTTTTGGAATAGATCAATATGTCATCGATAAACATAATAAAAATTGATTAAGGTTGGTTTGCCCACACGATTCATGAGATCCATGAATACTACTGGTGCGTTAGTCAACCCAAATGGCATGACAAGGAATTCAAAATGGCCATAGCGAGTCCTGAATGATATCTTCAAGATGTCTTCTTCTCAGACTCTCAACTGATGATATCCAGACCTTAAATCAATCTTAGAATAGTAACTGGATCCATGAAGTTAATTGAACAGATCATCAATACGAGGTAGAGGGTACCGGTTCTTAACTGTGACCTTGTTTAACTCCCTTTAGTTAATGCACATCCGAAATGTGCCATCCTTCTTCTTAATAAACAAGACAGGGGCTCCCCAAGGCGTTGAGCTAGGTCGGATAAAGCCCTTATCCAATAGCTCCTGAAGTTGTGCCGACAATTCCTGTAACTCATTTGGTGCCAATCGATAACGTGCTCTAGCGTTTGGGACTGCACCGGGAGTCAACTCAATCTAGAATACCGCTTGGTGATGAGGGGGTAGTCCAGGAAGATCCTCTGGAAACACCTCTTGAAAGTCACAAACTACCAGAATGTTCTCTATTTTCTTCTCCTTTTGTTGCTTGTCAGTTACAAGGGCTAGTATGGCTAAGCGACCCTTGCGTAGCCACTTCTACGCCTTTATTAATGAGACGATACCTATCACAACACCACTCTTCTCGCCTTTAACTGAAAGAATCTCTCTATCCATGAGAGGAATATGAATGACCTCATGTCAAATGACCTCTGCCTGCTTCTCGGACAGCCAATCCATGCCCACGACCACATCGAAACTCCCAAGTATAACAGGCATAAGATCGATATCAAAGGTATGGCTAGCAAGTTCTATCTTGCAACCCTTAAGGATGTGTTTAACAAAGATTAGACTCCAATTAAGCATATCATTTAAGAGACTACTAAACTTAGTGGAGATAAAACTTCTATCGGCTCCAGCGTCAAACAATATCGCAGCAAAACGACCATTAATAAAAAAAATTACCAGTCACAGTAGTAGGGTCATTTAGAGCCTCACTTGAACCCATAACAAAGGCTCTCCCCTTAGCTCCACCGTTGTTACCACCATTGTTGGCACCATTACCAGGGTTGTTGTTCTTGTTTCCTTCGTTCCCAGCACCATTGCCACTCTTTTTTCAGCTGAGGGTAGTTCCTCTTATAATGCCCTTCTTTTCCACACTCAAAGCATCCTTTTGGAGTTTCCTGTGTTTGTTGTGGCTTCCTCATCAATTCGCCATGACAGTCTTTCGTTGTGTGCCCTAGCTTCCCACATCTCTAACATTTGAAGCTGTCACACTTGTAAGTATGATGATAGTTGCATTGGTTACATTTAGGATACCTCCCCACGTATCCTCCTTGTCCTTGGTTAGTGGTGGTTGTTTGATTGAAACCTCGGTTGTTATCGAACTTCCTCGGTTGTTGCTGATGTTGTTGTTGTTGCTGGTTGCCTGAAGTTGAACCCTTGTTGTTTGGACCACTTCATTTGCATTTGTTGTCTCGTACACTCGCCATCGCACCCTGTTTAGGTAGCTTACCCTGTTCCACTGCCTGGTCAGTCAACTAGTGAGCTAACCTAATCGCCTGCTGAATTGTTATTGGGTTGGAGGCAGTAACCATGCTTTGGATTTCAGGCACCAAATCACAAAAATATAACTCTATTCTTTTGTGCATTGGCGTCGCCATCCCAGGGCATAATGTCGCCAGCTCATAAGACCTGGTAGTATAGGCCTCAATCTTGGAATGTTGCATCTTTAGCTGCCAAAGCTCCATTTCTAGATTTTGCACCTCATCCCGAGGGCAATACTCCTCGGTCATCATTGTTTTAAACTGATCCTAAGGTAGGTCGTTGGCCATCGCCTGACCTAACATTTCCACCTGGGCATTCCACCAAGACAGTGTTGTGTTTTCTAGTGTTCCGGTTGCGTACTTTACTTGATCAACCGACGGGCAGTTGCATTTGGCGAGGACTGACTCCGTCTTCTCAAACCACCTCACGAGTCCCACATCCCCTTCAGCTACACTATAGGTATAGGGCTTGCAATCCGTAAAGGATTTGTAGGTATAGGGTGGGGGGTCCTGTCCTAACAAACCAAAACATTTAGTTTAATGGTTTAAACAAGCAACTAGAGCATTTGTCAAGTCACTTGTAACATTTACCTGTTGGTTGTGCAACGTGCATGCAGCCCCACTGCTGCCTGCACGTGTTTATTTATCAGAGAACCCAGTTCCGTAGGGGTCATGTTCACTGCTCCCGCACCACATCCACATTCGGCGCCATGTCCACATCTGGCACCACGTCCAGCGCCATGTCCTCTTCCAACTCCTTCCATTTTTTTCACTTTACATTCACAAACATAGTAATGAGCAACGTCTAACATATTAATCTCATTCAAGAATGGCAAATAATAAGGAAATAATGAAGTTCATCAACCACAACATTTATAACCAAAATAATATTCAAAGATAAATAGATTGTAAGTAACTTATAAAATATTCAATCAATGTTAAAATTTCAAGTTTTTCAGTTGGGTGGGAAACAACCCTTCCCACATAGGTTTTTTAAAAAAAACACTACGCTTCCAAGACAGAAAAGGATGTAGAAACTCAGTCTACTACTTTAGACCCATTACTATCGTCCTCCCCTCATGGCGGTGCCTCCTCAGGTTCTTCTGGTTCTTCCTGAGGCTCCTCCATTGGGGCCTCCTCAGGCCCGAGCTAGTTTCTAGCTGGACTATATCCATTGAAGCCTCATGTAGCTCGTTTCGGGTCAAGTTCAAAGAAGCAGTCAATGAAGCAACCTGTTCACGTAGGGCCTGAATCTCCCCAAGCTACCCATCTCATCATACAACCTTCTAATGTACGTATGCTCATCATGCAGACCCTTAAACTCATCCATAAGTTCTCATCGCAGCCTATCATGCGAGGTCATTATAGCAGCTATAGTTCTAATAGAGGTACAAGGTAGGGGTAACAACTCAGGGTCTCTACTCAAAAGAGGGAATGTATACAGAACATGCTCCTTCTCGAACATCTGCATAAGTATGGTACGATACCATGCCCAATTACGAGGATTGGACATGTCTCGGTCGATCACAGGTTCACCAGGGTGATACGTGCCAGGCATATATATAGGTGGTCGAGATCTAGTGTCCTTAGTATGAGCATAATCAGTAGGAACCTCGAGTTCCTTTCCCAGCCTATGTCGTGTAAGGGATGAAGATGATGATGATGTCAACTACAGGGTACGTGATATGCGTGCCAATGAGTATAAAGTAAAGGATAAATAACAACTAATAAACTCTGCGATTATAGACTAGTGTGTATGCAACCTAGTTACCTATAAACCTGGCTCTGATATCAATCTGTCACACCCTCAAAATTGACATGCGGGGTTTTACTACGAGGTGTGTGAACAAACCAGAATCCCAATCATTAATTACTTAGAACGACGCTATATGCAACATTTAAAATAAATCAAAGTTTGTAACTCTAAAACATTTGCAGAAGCATTTTATAAATAAGTTAAACCCAAAGTACTAGAAATGTAACATTTGAAAAACACGCACCAAACCATGTTTAAAACTAGAAAGTAAAATAAACTCAAGGTGTAACAATTCATGTTTTCATATACATGCTCAACCCGTGCGTGCTCCTAGGGCAGCTGTTAATCTTGACCTGAGAATAGCATACTAAAAAAGTCAACATAATGGTTGGTGAGTTCAAGAGTCTGCGTTTAACATAATGAGTAGTAGTTGTAAAATATAGAAGTACATTGAAATAGACAGCTAATCTATACTCAAGCAAACAAACAAACATAGCTAAACTATACTCATAAGTAATAAATATAGTGATTTCACGATCAAAGCTGGCATGTGTTTTGTTTGTTTGCCTCCCACCACAACCTACCAAGTTGTGATGATGTTTGTGTCTGTAAGGCCCCGTTCCCGGGCACCTCACAGCTGGTCATCATCGCACTTAAAACACGTCATTATATAATCATTACAAAAATCATGCATCGGAAACTTTGAAATAACTTTTTCAATTTACTATAAATACTTTTGCCAGTTAATACAACGTTTATCAGTTATAAAATCTATATTGTCGTATTACATCCCAATAGCATTACACAAAAGAATGCCATCCCAAAAGAGCTGAGTAGCCGCCTCGTGCCATCCTCAACAACACTACCTGCCAACTGGAAACACATAAAAAGTCAGCGTTGCTGA
>BJCO01006546.1:0-12012 GCA_018326465.1 Flaveria floridana
TTCATCAACAAATTATCCTTATAATTTGTTCCATCTCATATGCAATTTATTTAGAAAACCCATTTTCTAAATTTGGTGTAAATATTTAATTGCATAATCATATCATCAATTAAATATTAATTGGTGTTTGCTAAGCTTGTTATTGGGTATAACCCGACTTGGATCATAACGTACTAACCACATCAATATTCTACGTGTCTTGGGCATATAGAATCCTATAATAACATTCAATATTATCATAATTATCTTTCTTATTCTTCCTTGCAATACCCTGAACATTGTGCACGAAGCTGATACTGGGTCGAAGTCTATAAATTCACCCCTAACATTGTGCACGAAGCTTGACCCAGTACCTCGGGTATGCTACAAGGGTGGGTCATGTTAATCTTAAAAATTGACCCTGTGTGCATCCTTCGAGTTAGCTAAACCGTACACAGTTGAGCTAATGACAAAATGGTTGTGCACCTCCATTCAATTTCCTTGCAAGACTTTCATTTGTTCATTTTGTTACACTTTTCACTAAAATTAATCTTTCGCTAGATTAATAATAATACTTTACTTATACGAGCATAAAGACACCACGTAAAGTCATTTAATAATATAAAATAGAACAGAAGAACAGCCCAAAAACATGCATAAAATAAACAATTATAAGCCACAAGTCAAATCAAGGTAAAACCCTAAAATTCTACTTTTCCCAAAATGTCAAAAAGTTTTCTAAGTGTTCTAGGCACATGAGCACTATGTAGGCGCATGAGTACTGCTTGGGTGCATGAACACCATGTGGGAGCATGAGCCTACACTTCGATGCCTGAGGACCAATCCTGGGCACATGGGGTACTGTTCAAGCGCATGACTAACACTTAGGCGCCTGAGCAAAATGGTTGGGCGCATGGGGTACTGTTTGGGTGCATGGCAAACACTAAGTATATTCAGGCAAATTTTCAAGCGCATGAGGACTATTGGGGCTCATGAGTTACACTTAGGCTTTCTAAGTCAAAATTTCTAGGCGCATGGGCCCTATTTGGGCGCATGGCCAACAGTTGTGCATTTTTCTAAACCATTTTCAGTCCCAATCTGCTTTCAATCATTATTACAACATAATTCTAGCATTCTAAACATTATAAACAACTTTACAACCATAAGACATAAACATTCAAACACATATATATATAGGTTCATACATAGAGCATTTAAAAATATGTTAACATGCTTTTTGAACCCCAAAAAGTTTAAAACAAGTAAAAACCGGGATTCTAGAACTCATCAATTGCAACCAACAAGTAAAACTCCTCCAAACTTGTGTGCATAAGAGTTCAAACACCTAAAACAAGCCAAAACAAACAACCGAACACATAGAACAGTTAAAAATCAGTTTTAAGGATGAAAACCCAACCAAACCGAACCAAGAAGACAAAGGAACACCTACCTTTGAAAATTTCATCTTCCTCTTCTTGAAGAACCCGAGAGAACTACTCTTCTTTCTTCTTTCTTGTTTCCAGCCGAAAGTGGGTGTAGAAAAGCAGATGCATAGGTGGCCATACTCCCATATATATTAAAATAATGGGTTTTATACTCATTTACACTTTGGCCCCCTCTATTTTAATCGTTTTTCCTTTTGTAAGATACTTTTATTTCCTTCTTTTTTATTACTTTTCTTTTCTTTTATTTTGACAAGAATTTTGGGTGTTACAAGTCTACCCCACTTAAAGAGGTTTCGTCCCTGAAACCTGTCACTCTTCGAATAACTGTGGGTAATGCTGTCTCATTTCTTCATCAGTCTCCCACGTAGACTCAGATGCCTTTCGGTGTTTTCACTGCACGCGTACAAGTGGAACCGCTTTATTTCTCAATCTCTTCTCCTTCTGATTGATGATTATCCTCCAGTGGTACAATCATGCCTTTATCAGCTAAGCACTTTCTCAGATGAGATACATGGAATGTCGGATGAATTCCACTTAACTCATCAGACAGTTCTAATCGATAGGCCACCTCTCCTAATCGTGCAATGATTTGGAAAAGTCCTATGTATCTTGGGCTCATCTTACCCCTTTTCCTGAATCGGATGATCCCCTTCCAAGGTGAAACCTTCAACATGACTCTATCACCCACATTAAACTTGATCGGTCCATGCCTTTTGTCAGCATATGACTTCTGTCTATCCTTTGCCGCCTTCATAAAGGCTTTGATCTTTTCTAACTTTTCTATCGTAGCCTCGATCACCTCGACACTTCCCAACTCTTTCTGCCCAATGTCTCCCCAACATACGGGCGTCCTACACCTCCTACTGTATAGATTAATGAATGGTGGCATGCCAATGCTGGCATGATAACTGTTGTTGTATGAGAACTCCGCTAACGGTAAGTGATCATCCCAACTTCCTCCAAAGTCAATCACACATGCTCGGAGCATATCCTCAAGCCTCTGAATCGTCCTTTCAGACAGACCATCTGTCTTAGGATGGTAAGCCGTACTTATATAACCTCGTCCCCGTCGCGTTATGAAACCTCTTCCAAAACTTTGATTTGAATCGGGTGTCACGGTCCGACACGATAGACACCGGCACACTATGACGAGCTACAAACTCCTTGATAAACAGATCAGCAAGCCTCTCAGATGAGTATGTCTCGCAGATCGGTAGGAAGTGAGCACTCTTTGTTAGAAAATCAACTATCACCCAAATGGTATCATACCCCCTCGCCATATGAGGTAGCTTCATTATGAAGTCCATGGTGATGTGTCCCACTTCCACCCGGGATACGGTTGGATCTTTGCGTATGGCCTCTTGTGCTCTGCCTTCACTTGCAAGCAAGTAAGGCACTTACTTACATACTCCACTATATTGCGCTTCATTCCCGGCCACCAGTAATCTTTCTTCATGTCTTGATACATCTTGGTAGCGCCAGGATGAATGGAGTACCGAGTCTTATGAGCTTCATCCATGATTCTTCCCCGTAGGTTTCCGCAACGAGGGATCCACATCCGCCAGAAGTGGGTTCTAACTCAAAGAGGGTTTTCACCCATCTTCGTGACTAGAACTTTCATGCTTTTGGAGTTAAGGCGATCTTCTTTCAATGCCTCATCTTGGAACTCTTTGACCTAGTTTATTACATCAGCGGTCATAACCAACTAATAAGCCTTCACCCGAATCGGCTCGGGTCTCTCCTTTCGGCTGAGGGAATCAGCCACTGCATTGGCTTTTCCCGGATGGTAGTGGATCTCATAATCATAATCCTTGATCAACCCAACCACCTCCTCTGCCTCATGTTAAGGTCCTTCTGCTCAAAGAAATACCTTAAGCTTTTGTGGTCTGTAAAGATTGTGCACTTCGCCCCTACAGGTAGTGCCTCTAAATCTTTAATGTGAAAACCATAGCCACTATCTCCAAATCATGGGTAGGGTAATTAGCATCATAGATCTATAACTATCGAGACGCATAGGCTAAGAGTTTCCCCCGTTGCATCAACACGTAACCCAACCCCAAATAAGAAGCATCCGAATAGACCACTAAGTCGTCATGGCCGGCATCAATCAGATGCCTGCAGATGTCAGTAGGCAATCCTTTGATATACCTCTTGATCTTCCTTGACATCGGCATCACCTGATCCGGTACTAGCCTCGCTATCTCATTAAACTTAGTGGTGTATTGCTGGTGTGTCATGGTGCCCGCCTCAAGCTATTGGAACACTCTCTCTATCTTGTTGAGTTCCCAATGAGGATAAAATTCCTCTATCACCATATTCTTCAACTTTCTCCATCTCATTCTTCCGATGGCGTGCCTGCCCTCGGCTTGGACAATATTGTCCCACCGACACAAAGCTAAGTCAATGAATGAGTGAGTGGCGAACTTCACCTTCTGGTCCTCCTGCACTCACTAATCTCTAACACCGCTTCCATTTCTCTTACCCAGCGGTGAGTAGTGGCGGCACTGCCATTCCCATCAAACGTTGGGGGCTTGCATCTTTGAAATGCCTCGTAGTTACTGCCCCATGCAGTTTCCTGTACAGCTTCTTCCTCCTCCTCCTTACTCAAGACAACTGTCTCAATCTCCGATTGTTCTCTTTCTTCTCTCCCAATGGTCTTCCTCCTTTCCTTTCTTTCATCCTCCCTCACAGCCTTAATCACTTCAGTCACCACACATGGCAGAATTGTCTGCATGACGTGATGAACCTCCTCTACTACTGCCTCTTTCACCGAGGTCGTTAAGTTCGCACTCTTATCACTACCTTCCCGGTGACGGATCTCGGGCTCTTCACGTGTCGTTTCAATAGTCCTAGTCCTATTCCTCTTAACTCGCGGCGCCACGTCCATCGTGTACTCCACCCCTAGAAGCCTTAGACGATCTACATCCAGCCATCCTCTATTCACTATAAGATTCAAACACTAACATGGTCATTCAAGGTGATAGCTCAGTTTATGTTAAGTAAAGTAAGTCTCTAATTACAGTGGCAAGTTGTGATTAGCCACTTACTTTACTCTTCATACCCCAAGCATTTGCTATTCTGACTACATCATTATCTAAATATACTAAGAGCACATAATCAAACAACACACGCACATAATACCAGTTAACGTTGAGAAAAGAAATACCTGATGACATGTAGCTACTCGGGTTGGCATCCCTTTCCTTTGGTCCCATTCTTAGTATAATATTAGATTTTTGAAAATATTTTACCCAATTCACTTAAACTTTGGCTCTGATACCAAGTTGTAAGGCCCCATTCCCAGGACACTTACAGTTGGACGTTCATCACACATAATATTTAAAACATTACACATTTCATAAGATTAAGTAGCGGAATTACGTTAACCAAAAACCATTCATTGGATTAATAATTATTGTTGTTAAGCAATACAACATTGTTTAAGTTACAAAAGCATCGTTTATCTGAATTACAAAACAATAATATCCTTAAGTATGAATGGATGCCAGTCTTCCCCTACCGAGTAACTTCCCCAGCGTGCCATCCTCAGCAAAATTTACCTGCAAACCGAAAATGCATAAAAGTCACCATTGCTGAGTGAGTTCTAGTTTTAGAAGTATTAAAATACCTTGTGTGTTTTATATACAAAAATACACTTCTTGAATAAAATACATTACTTTCGTATGCGAGCACACTTCACACGTACATCCAGACAACATTCATTGTTCATGTCGTTCTTTTGCACTTTTATTGTTATCTTTCATCATCATACACATACTTTCGTTTCGTACTTTTCATTATATTTTACTTTCATCTCTATCGATGTGCAATACCCTGAACACTATGCTCGAAGCTGATGCTGGGCCTGAGGTCTATAAATAGACCTCGCATATTGTGCACAAAGCTGACCAATCACCTAGGGCATGCCATCTTTCACTTTAGTCGGACCAATGTGCAATACCCCGAACATTATGCACGAAGCTTATGATGGGCCTGAGGTCTATAAATAGACCCCGAACATTGTGCACGAAGCTGACCCAGTCACCAAGGGCATTCCACAAGGGTCCCGTCAATCTCAATGATTGACCTTATGTGCATCCTTCGGGTTAGCTAAACCGCACACAGTTAGGCTAATGACAACATGGTCATGCACCTCTATTCAATTTGCTTGCAAGCCATTCATTCGTTCATTGCCTTCCACTTTTCATCTTTGTTATCTTTCACTTCGTTACGTTATACTTTATGTTCATTCATACATACATCATTCTACGTAAAGTCATAACATAATACATAACGTATATTATAACATAATATATACGTTTTGAAAACCATTAAAGATAACACATCACACACACACATATCATAACATTCATCATATCATAACCCCTATCCTATCATCATGCATACTTTGAACACAGACCATCACATCACATCAGAGCCTATCTCAATCATATACCCCTTAAAACCCCTTAGAAAGTTCTAAGTTCAAAATGGGCATAAGAAACATTGCAGGCGCATGATCCTAAAAGTTTTTAAGTAAAAACAGTCTAGGCACATTAGCACTATACAGGCGCATGACCCTTACTTAGACGCATCAACACTTAGGCGCATGAGCCACTTCGGGCGCATGGGCACTATTTGGGCGCATGACCTACACTTAGGCGTCTGGGCATAAATTTTAGGCACATGGGATGCTATTTAGGCGCATGAGCCATTACTTAGTATATTTTCACAAATAACTTAGTATATTTTCACAAATAACTTAGGCGTATGGACACAATTTGGGCGCATGAGGCATACTTATATTTTCTAAGTCAAATTTCAGGCGCATGGACCATACTCATACATGTTTCTAAACCATTTTTAGACCAAATCATCATCTTAACATGTTCTTAACTTAAATACATCATTCTGGGCATCTAAAACAAGTGTATAACCATATAACACATGAATTCGCACATTCATACATATGGTTGCACACGTAACATCTTTTAAAACATTTTACATGCAATTTCAGCCCCATAGAAGTTTAAAAACATATAAAACCGGGGTCTAGAACTCACCTTTTGTAGCCTTGAAACAAACTTCTTCAACTTCATGCTTTTAAAGAGTTCTAGGACCTAAACATGTCAAAAACATCCAACCAAACACATATACACACATAAGACCCGGTTACAAGGATAAAACTCAGTTGAAACCTTGCAAAATACAAGATAACTTACCTTTTCACAATTCTTCTTCTTCTTCTCACTAGAATTCGATAGAACTCTACTCTCCCTCTCTAAAAATGCCGAAAGCAGTTGATATAACAGAAGTTGTGGGCGGCCATGCCCACTTTAAACATAATAATAATATAATTTTGTCCTTTTTGCACTTTCAGTCCCTCCACTTATATTCCTTTTTTCCTTCTTGCAATATACTTTATCTTTTTTTCTTATTGCTTTTCTTTTCTTTTACTTGACGAAATTTCGGGCGTTACAAGTCTACCCCCCTTAAAGAGGTTTCGTCCCCGAAACCTATCACTCTTCAAACAATTATGGGTAATGCTGTCCCATTTCCTCTTTAGTCTCCCACGTGGACTTAGAATCCTTTCTGTGTTTCCACTACACATGGACAAGTGGAACCACTTTATTTCTCAATCTCTTCTCCTTCCAATCAGTCATTGCCACTGGTTGCTCCATATAATTCAGCCATTCATCCACCTCGATGTTCTCTGGTGGTACAATCATGTCTTTATTAGCTAAACACTTTCTCAGATGAGATATATAGAATGTTGGATAAATTCCACTTAACTCATGAGGCAGTTCTAATCGATAGGCTACCTCTCCTACTCGTGCGATGATTCGGAAAGGCCCTATGTACCTTGGGCTTAGCTTACCCCGTTTCCTGAACCGGATGATCCATTTCCAAGGTGAGACCTTCAACATGACTCTATCACCCATGTTGCACTCGATTGTTCTACGCCTTTTGTCAGCATATGATTTCTGTCTATCCTTTGCTTCCTTCATAAAGGCTTTGATATTTTCTAACTTTTCTGTCATACCTCGATCACCTCGATACTTCCCAACTCTTTCTGCCTAATGTCTCACCAACATAGGGGCGTCCTACACCTTCTACCGTATAGCATCTCGTATAGTGGCATGCCAATACTGGCATGATAACGGTTGTTGTATGAGAATTCCTCTAACGGTAAGTGATCATCCCAACTTCCTCCAAAGTCGATCACGCATGCTTGGAGCATATCCTCGAGCGTCTGAATCGCCCATTCAGACTGACCATCTGTTTAAGGATGATAAGCAATGCTAATGTGTAGCCTCGTCCCCATCGCATCATGGAATCTTTTCCAAAACTTGGATGTGAACCGGGTGTCACGGTCCAACATGATAGACACGGCATACCATGACAAGCTACAACCTCCTTGATGAATAGATCTGCTAGTCTCTCAGATGAGTATGTCTTGCGGATCAGTAGGAAGTGAGCACTCTTTGTCTGACGATCAACTATCACCCAAATGGTATCGAACCCCCTTGTCGCACGAGGTAGCTTCGTTATTAAGTTCATGGTAAGGTGCTCCCATTTCCCCTCGGGTATATCCAATGGTTGGATCTTCCCGTAGGGCTTCTTATGCTCTGCCTTCACTTGCAAACAAGTAAGGCACTTACTCACATAATCCACTACATCACACTTCATTCCTGGCCACCAGTAATCTTTCTACATGTCTTGATACATCTTAGTAGCACCAGGATGAATAGGGTATTGAGTCTTATGAGCCTCATCCATAATCCATCCCCATAGGTCTCCATTATAAGGGATCCACATCCGTCCATTTCAGGTTCTAACACCGAGAGTGTTCTCACCCAGTTCTGCGACCAGACCCTTCATTTATTCAGAATTAGTCCGATCCTCTTTAAGCACTTCGTCCTGAAAATCCTTGACCTGTTTCATCACATCAGTGGTCATAACAAACTGATAAGCCTTTACCCGAATCGACTCCGATCTCTCCTTTCGGCTAAGGGCATCGGCCATAATGTTGGCCTTACCTGGATGATAATGGATCTCACAGTCATAATCTCTGATGAGCTCTAACCACCTCCTCCTGCCTCATGTTGAGATCCTTTTGCTCAAATAAATACTTTAAGATATTGTGGTCCATGAAGATGGTGCATTTCGCCCCGTATAAGTAGTGCCTCCAAATCTTCAATGCGAAGACCACAATCGCTAGCTCCAAATCATGGGTGGGATACTTCGTGGGTTTTCAATGTCAGGATGCGTAGGCTATAACCTTCCTTCATTGCATCAACACGTAACACAATCCCGAATAGGAAGCATGCGAATAGACCATTAAGTCGTCGCTTCATTCGGGTAACGTCAAGACCAGAGCTTGAGTCAACCTTGTCTTCAACTCCTCGAAAGCATTCTCTTGCACTTGACCCCATACGAACTTCACATCTTTACGAGTCAACTTGGTCAACATAGAAGCTATTTTGGAAAAGTCTTGGATGAATCTTCTGTAATAACTCGCCAAACCCAAGATACAGCGGATCTCAAATGGCGTCTATGGAGATTTCCATTGCATCACTGCTTGGACCTTTGCTAGGTCCACCATGATCCTTTAAGGATTAACAACATGGCCCAAAAACTAAACCTCGTGCAACTAGAACACGCATTTAGAGAACTTAGCATATAGCTTCTCTCTCCTAAGTGTCTCCAATACCTCACGAATGTGACCGGCATGCTCTTTTTTGCTCTTTGAACAAATCTAGATATCATCAATGAACATGATCACTGATTTATCCAACATCGACCGACACACCTGATTCATCAAGTCCATCAAGGCAGGCTGGCGCTTTGGTTAGACCAAATGATATAACGAGAAACTCATAGTGTCCATAACGCGTACGAAAAGTTGTCTTAGGAATGTATCGCTCCTTCGCCTTCAATTGATGGTAACCAGATTGGAGATCTATCCTGAAGAACCAACTGGCACCTTGGACCTGATCAAACAAGTCGTCAATTCTCGGCAAGGGTTATCGGTTCTTCACCGTTAACTTCTTTAACTATTGGTAGTCTATGCACATCCTCATACTACCATCATTTTTCTTAACAAACAAGATCAGGGCACCCCAATAAGAGATGCTCAGTCGGATGAACCCTTTATGCATCAACTCTTACAGTTGAACCATGAGTTCCTTTATCTCGATCGGAGCTAATCAGTACGGTGCTTTGGCAACAGGTTGAGCACCGGGTATCAGATCAATCTGAAACTCAATCTTGCGATTCGGTGGCACACCTGGTAGATCTTCTGGGAACACGTCTGGAAACTCAGACACAACTGGTACATCAGAAAATTATGGTACAGACGCGTCCACATCCTTTACGTAAGCAAGCTAGGCGTTACATCCGCGTCTCAAGCATTTCTCTGCCATCGCCATCGAGATCACCTTAGGAACCATAGTGATACGATCACCATAAATCTTCACCGAACTCCCATCGGACGCAACTAATCGAATCATCTTATTGCAACACACGATATTTGCCTCATAGGTTGCTAACAAATCCATCCCTAGTACTACATCGAATCCGCATAGGGGCATCACATATAATTTAGCAGAAAACCTATGCCTTTCTAGTTCTATGTAGCAG
Source organism: Flaveria floridana (assembly GCA_018326465.1). Taxonomy (NCBI): domain Eukaryota; kingdom Viridiplantae; phylum Streptophyta; class Magnoliopsida; order Asterales; family Asteraceae; genus Flaveria; species Flaveria floridana. The sequence goes on from BJCO01006546.1 coordinate 10,068, forward strand.
TTTTCTATCATATCAGAAATTCTAGTAGACTTATAAAGATCAAGTATAGGTTGGACTCACCTTAGTTAGTTTGTTTATTTTGGTTTATTTGTAATAGGTTTAATGTTAGTTTATCCTTTGTATGTAATTAGTAATTGGTTTTAGTTTTTGTAATAGTTTCACTGACCTAGCGAAACTACCAGCGAAACTATAGTTTCGCTGGTAGTCAGCTGACTTAGGTCACCCGGCGAAACTAAGTTTCGCAGCCAGGTGAATCTAGGCTGTTGGTCAGGACAGTTTCGCTACCCAGCTAAACTATCAGTGAAACTAGCATATCTATATATATGTAACTTGTAATCTGTTTGTGCAAGTTTTGCACAACCCTAATTCAGAATATACTTTTTCATTACTCATATTATTGTGTTGGTTTGGCTGGAATCATCTATTTATCATCATTGAGCCTTGTTTAATTGTTGTTTGATCTGAAAATGGTTTTACATTGAAACACTTTTCATAGATTATTGTTTGGATCGTATTTCAATGGGATTTGAGTTTATATTACATCATTTGCACTGTGGTATGATCATCAATGGACCAACAAAATAGTATCAGAGCCTTAGTGCTCTTGATGTGGTCATTGATTGGGTTTTAAAAGGGTATTTGAAAGAAAACATGTTTCATTAATTTCAGATCATTAGATTGTTGTTTTAGCTTGAAAACCTTCTCTAAAATATTGTGTTTGAGTATTGGAAGCTATCCCAATAATCCAATCACCAATCCATAGTGATTTGGGTGATTTCAGATTCATTTTCAGTTAGAACATGTTGTTTTATTCATCCAGCGAAACTAGTTTTGCATCCGGTGAAACTAGTACAGTTTCCAGTGAAACCACCATTTTCAGTGATTTACTAAATTTTCAGTAGATTCAAGGGAATCTAAAAAGTTTGAACGAAAGTTCACCTCACTTAGTCAAGTCTCCAAGCGAAAGTGCTGGCGAATTTGTCTTAGAACGAAAGTTCTACTAGTTTCAGTAAAACTATGCGTGAAACTAGAAGTTTTTATAGCATTTTCCTAGCAAAACTACTGCCCGTTTGCCCAGCGAATCTACGAGCGAATTTACAGGTGAATCTACCAGTGAAATTACTGAATTTCAGCAAATTTACTCCTTACATTGAAAATGACATCAACCAACATCACCATCTCTGATTTGGAGAGTGTTGCACCAAATAGGCCACCGACGCTTATAAACGGAGACAATTTTGAAGATTGGAAGCGGTGCTTGAAGGCCTTATTCTTTTATACGGACCATAATCAATGGGAATCTATAATGAAAGGTCCACACAATCCAACGGTAACTGTCTTGGAACAAACCAGGGTGGGCACATACTCCTTAACCTTCTCTTAAAGGGATATTAAGCTAATTGATCGTGACCAGAATTTAAGAATGAAGGCATGAGTTCATTTTGTATAACTAAAGGCATTGCTCATCAATTTAGTGCAGCTAGAACTCCTCAATAAAATGGGGTAGCTGAAAGGTGAAATAGAATACTAATTGAAGCAGCACGAACTATGCTAGCTGATGCTAAACTACCAATTACCTTTTGGGCAGAAGTAGTTAACACATCGTGTTTTGTACAAAATAGAACTTTGATTGTAAAAGAAAGCAACAAGACTCCTTATGAACTTATCTTTCAAAGAAAACCATTTATTGGATTTTTTAAGTCATTTGGTTGTCCTGTCTCAATATTAAACACCCGAGACCATTTGGGAAAGTTTTCATCCAAGTTTGATGAAGGATTCTTTGTAGGTTATTCTTATGTCTCAAAGGCTTATAGAGTGTTTAATCCTAGATTAAACATAATTGATGAATAAACAAATGTTCAATTTAAGGAACATTCTTTTCCCAAATCTACAAATGGTCCTGACTGGTTGTTTGATATTGATTCCTTTACAAAATCTTTTGATC
>BJCO01006550.1:0-10387 GCA_018326465.1 Flaveria floridana
ATTTGGCAACTAGTGAGGGTTTTCTTTTTAAATTTTAATTGCAAATATTATTATGTAGTGTAGTGTGTAGTATAATGTAGTATTTTAGGTGATAAGTTTTAGTTAGTTGATTAAGTGTTATGCATGGACATGCATGCATTAAGCCGAAAATTTCAAGTGTGTATGCACACACACTTTTATTTGTTTCAATTAATATTGTAAATCCTACTTAGGGTGACTAATTAATATTCCCGGGCACTAGGTTTCTAAAAGTTAAGACTCGAAATAACTAAAATTCACAAAAAAATCACATAGAATAATAAAAATGGATCAAATCACAAATGGTGATTCTCATATTATTGATATAATTAAATTGTTTCTATTATTAGTACTTATAAGATGGGAAATGAGTGCAATTAAATTAGGGTTTAGAATAGTAACCTTGGGACCGGTTGTCACACTAAGATCCAAACGGCGTGAGCTTATAGTAGCGGGTTGGCTCTAATCAACGAACTGCGATTGATTAGACATTAGATAGAGTGGATATCCGAACGGCGTGATATCTAGTATCGATACAAATCATTAAATTAAAAGAATCATTGCACCATAATTGTTAGTGATCGTAAGCCGAATCGAATCAAGAAATTACCTTAGTGTTTGTTGGATCATATAGGTTGGTGCAACCAAAACAACACTTAGAAGACTTTGATGTACAACTGAAGTGATCTTTGAAAGACAAAGCTGCTCTTTTGAAGACAAGTCAAAGATCTTCCGAAGCTTAAGTATGAAGAACTTCCGAAGGTAGAACTCAGTCTTCCGAGACTAAGTAGTTCTCATTCCAAAGTATACAAACCTAGAAGATCCAAGACAAAGTCTTCTGAAGTATAAAGTCATGAAGATTGTGAAAGGCTTGGAAGAAGTTGATCCTTCCGAAGTATAAATGGCCTCGGGAGAACTTATTCTTCTGAAGCCATTTAGCTTCGGAAGAACCAACTATGAACCAGTGGACATAAGTATGGGTTGTTTGACATCCGTTGCGACCTTTGATATACTGCATGGCACTTTCTCACGCCCATGTAGTTGACCATACTTTAATCCAATATTCACCCATTATCAATTAGTACAGTTGCTACTTTTAGTTGGTGACAAAAGATATGTCATGGACCTGTGATGACTACCTGATCTAGGATAGTATTTTATCTTGGATGTTTTACTTCTACCAATGTAGTATTTGTCTAGTTGTAGATTCCAGCTGGTTATCCTAGTATAACCGACTGTAGATAGTACAATATATAGTTTCTCATTGTAACTCATAAAACCATGCTTGTAAGAGTCTTGTAATACTTAGTTGAGAAGTAATATATACAAGTATCTTGAAAAACCATTTTTGTGTTCATTAACTTATTATATTACTTGTGAACTTAGTTAGAGATTCTGCTTCATCAAACCGAGTGAGATTAAATGAGCTTGTGAGATAAACTTGTGTTGTGAGACCAACACTCATCCTGCAATTGGTATCAGAGATTTTTGGGCTCTTGATTATAAGATCTAACCATCCCAAATCACCCTTGTTTCTTCACACTTACTCACTTCACTCAAATAACTCTTAACCAGAAATTTTCTAAGACTGAGATGGGAACCAAGACCAAGGCCCCTATTATCGATCCTGATAATTTTAAAGCCTGGTGCCAACATATTGAAGGATTTATCAAGTATCAAGACAACCAAATGAGGATATCAATTACTCATGGTCCTTACAAACTAAAGGTGTAATCCCCAACTGGTAATGGTGCCATAATTGAGAAGGCCATTGAAGACTATTCGGATGAAGACTTCAAGAAGATGGACATCGACTGCAAAGCTATGACTATTGCAGGATAATACGGGTCAATTAACACAAATATTCTCTCTTAAACTCACTAAGTTACACTCAAACGATGAATTAGAATCTTCTAAGAGTTGATAATAATATACTAAGTAAACAAGACAAAAGAAATGGTTGTCAAGATACTTGTATATATTAATTCTCAACTCAAAGTTTAGAAGACTCTTACAAGCATGCTCTTCTGAGCTTACAATAAGAACTATATATATTATTATCTACAGCCGGCTATACGATAGATAACCAGCTAGAAACTTACTTACTAATACCACATTGTTAGTAGTAAGGTATCCAGAATAAAATACTATCCTAGATAAGGTAGTCATGACATGTCCATGACTTACCTTTTTGTTTACCAACTAAAGTTAGTAACTGTACTTACTGATAAGGAATGAACAGTGGACTAAAGTATGATCAACCACATGGTCATGGGAAAACGCCATTCAGTATATCAGAGGTTGCAGCGGCTTGTCAGAGAGACCATGCTAATATCCACTAGTTCATAGTAGGTTCTTCTGAAGGTTAATTGGCTTCGGAAGAACAAGTTCTTTCGAAGCCATTTATACTTCAGAAGTATCTACTTCTTCCAAGACTTGTGCTGGTCTTCAAGACTATATGCTTCGGAAGTCATTGTCTTGAAATCTTCTTAAGTGTTGATACTTCGGAAGAGAGATGACTATATCTTCAAAAGACATGATTCCTCTTCAGAAGTTCTTTTATCTTTGATCTTCAGAAGTGCAGCTTTTGTCTTTGGAAGTTCTTCATAGTTGCACCTACATTATTGTAAGTGTGGTTTTGGTTGCACCAGGCTCATATATCACAAAAAACTCCCACTAGGGTTATGCTACCAAAACCTCATTGTCTTCTACCTCTCAAAACGCTCAGCACTAAGGAGAGCAAATATTTGTCTGTCTCCTTGTTTTTTCCAGCAGTAGTGCTGAGAAGTTGGTACAGATCCTTTGTTGATAACAGTCCCATCTGACTATAGTTTTCAAGTCGGGGCATTCAATCATTTGTAGGAAACTCTTTCCTTTGATTTTCCCTTCCTCTTCAACATTCTCTCTTAGCTTCAACTCTTGTTCAATCCTTGCTCTTGCAGTTAACTCAGCAAGGTGAAGGCTGCTCGGATGATTTCGAGTATGAGCAACAATCTGAGAGTTGAAGGGGTTGGATAATGGATTCTGTAACACCCGAAAGTTTGTCAAAATAAATAGAGAGAAAAAGTATCAAATAGAAAATAAAAAGAGATAAAAGTCAAAGGGGGTGTTGTGTAAATAGTACACAAAAGACAAAAGTTTCACCTTTTTAAAGCATGGCCGTCCATGCTATGCTCATACCTGCTGCCTTTCGATGGAAAGAAGAAAGAAGGAAGAACATAAGTCTTTCTCTCGGGTTTTCAAGGAAAAAGGGGCTGAAATCGAAATTGGTAAGTGTTTTATGAGTTTTTGGTTCGGTTTTATGAATTTTTGACCATGTAACCGAATTCTACATGTTCTTGTGTGTGTATATGTGATTGGTTATGGTTTTTGGACATGCATAGGTGTTAGAAACTTTTAAAAAGTTCAAGTTGAAGAATTGAGCATTGGAAGCATCTTAGGTGAGTTCTAGACCCTGTATTTTTACACGTTTTAACACTTTTTGGGGTTGAAAATGTATTAAAATGATTTTATAATTTTCAAGCATGTGTACCCATATGTTTTATGTTGTATGATGATGTGTTATGGATGTTTATGCTTAGAATGGTATTAAGAAGCTTAGAATAGGGTGAAATGATGTTTGGGACTAAAAATAATCAAGAAGTATGTTAAACAGGTTGCTCATGCGCCTATATAAGGCTCATGCACCTAATTTTGGCTTAGAAAATTTTTAAGTAGGAACATGCGCCCAAACGGGGTTCATGCGCCCAAAATATGACCTGTAAACACTAAGTATGGGCTTATGTGCCCGAACAGTACCCAATGCGCCCGAATTATGCCTTAGAATAACTAAGTTAACCCATGCGCCTTAACAGTGGTTCATGCGCCTAGAAAATTAACAAGATTGCCTATAAGTTATGGTCAGGTGCCCCAATAGTGCTCATGCGCCCAGATTTTTACTCAGGCGCCTAAGTATGGACTCAAGCACCTGAATAGTTCATGCGCCCAAAAATAATGGAAACCAATTAACTAAAGGGCCATGCGCCCGAATAGTGATAATGCGCCTATGTAGGGCTCATGCGCCTGCTAGTCCTCATGCGCCCAATACTTAGAAAAATGGAAAAATGTCACAGAATAATAACCAAGTTTTAAAAGTATTCTAATTTAGTCACCCATGCATATTTTTCTCAAATTGAACCATCAAATGATCAAATCAAGTCATCATTAAATTTTCTTATGTCAAGTAAGTAACGGTGGAGAAGACTTGGTTGTCAGAATTTGAAATATATAAAATTATATTAAAAAATAAAAAACAGGTTAATTATGAAAAAAATAAAAAAAAGTATCTAAAATTTATATCAACGTTCTATATCAGCATCAAAAGATAGAAAAAAATAGTTTCTAATTGAAATCAAAAGTATAATATGCTAAAAAATATGTTAAGGCTTTTAATTTATATAAAATATAAAAACTGAGTGACCTAACTAGAACACTTTTAAAACTTGAGTTACCTAATTGGAAGACTTTTGAAAGTTGGTTACTATTTTACGAAGTTACCCCTAGAAAAATTTTCTGGAATTTTAGGAAAAACAGAATTATTAGGGTTTGACCCTAGTTTGACATATGGTCTTAATTGTCATTATTATGCATGGTTATGGGCTGTTCTTATGTTCCATATTATTTATTATTGTGTGACATTATGTGGTGTTTACGATCATAAACGTAAAGTATTATCATTAATAAAAGTGAAAGATTAATGATGAAGAAAAGTGGAACATATATAAAAGAATGTAAGATTTGCAAGCAAAGGAATGGAGGTGCACGACCATGTTGTCGTTAGCTCAACTGTGTGCGGTTTAGCTAACCCGAAGGAGGCATGTAGGGTCAATCATTGAGATTGACAGGGACCCTTGTAGCACACCCTAGGTGACTGGGTTAGCTTCGTGCACAATGTTCATGGTCTATTTATAGACCACAGGCCCAGTATCAGCTTCGTGCATAATGTTCGGGGTATTACACATTGGTCTGTAAGAAAGTGAAAGGTAATGACAAAAATGTACGAAGTGAACAAATGTGTATGATAATGAATAATAAAGAAGGTTTACCTGAATGTATGTATGATGCATGCTCATGTACAAAAGTAAAGAAAGTATTTATTAAAAAGAGCATTTCCATATATAAATTATACAAGGTACTTTAACGCTTTTAAAACTAAAACTCACTCAGCAAAGCTGAGCTTTATACATTTTTAGTTGGCAGGTAACTATTGCTGAGGATGGCATGAGGATGAAGTTACTCGGTGGGGCAAGACTGACATCCATTCACCACTTATGATACTGTTATTTTGTATTGCAATGAAACAATCTTTTGTAACTTAAACCCTATTGTATTGCTTAACAACAGTATTTAATTAATGATAATGAATGATTTTTCTTAACTTATTTCCACTGCATATTTTTTGACTTATGTATTATTTATGTAATAATGCAATGATTGTCCAACTATGAGGTCTCCGGGAACTGGGCCTTACAATTTGGTATCAGAGCCAAAGTTTAATAGAATTGGGTAAATTATTTTTAAAACCTAATCTTAAACTGAGAATAGGACTAAAGGAAAGGGATGTCAGCCCGAGTAGCTACGTGCCATCAAGTATTTCTTTTCCTAATGTTAACCAGTATTATGTGCGTATGCTATATGACTTATGTGTTCTTAGTAGATTTGGATACTAATATAGTCAGGATAGGAAATGCTTAGGGTATGAAAAGTGAAGTAAGTGACTAATCATAATTGTCCACTATAATTAAGGACTTACTATACTTAACATAAACTGAGCTATTACCTTGAATGACTTGTTAGTTTTTGAATCTAATAGTGTTTAGAGGATGGCGGGAGGTAGATCATCTAAAGCTTCTAGAGGTGGAGCACATGGTGGACGTGGTGCTGGACTGCATGTGACCAGGAACAGGGCTAGGGCTGCCGAGACGGCACATGTAGAGCATGAGGTACATCAGCAGGATGGCATTGATGAGAGTGCCAATCTCAGGGCCTTAGTGAAGGAGGTAGTGGCGGAGGAGGTTTATCAAGTCATGCAGACGATCCTACCGTTTGTGGTGACTAGAGTCATCAGAGCTATGAAAGAAGATGAGAGGAAGGAGGAAGAGAGAAGGACTACGGCTGGGAGAAAGGAAAATAAGAAGGGTAATGATGAGGATGAGGAGCTGAATGCTGAGAAGGCAGCCTCCAGTGATGAGGATGAAGTAGTAGTGAGGGAAACCGCAAGGGGATGCAGTTACGGGGCACTCCAGTGATGCAAATCCCCGACTTTCGATGGCAATGGTAATGCTGCTGCCGCTTACCGCTATGTAAGGGAGATGGAGGCAGTGTTGGAGATTAGTGAGTGTTGCGAGGACCAGAAAGTGAAATTCGCCACTCACTCTTTTGTTGACTCCGCGTTGTGTTGGTGGGACAATATTGTCCAAGCCGAGGGTGCTAGGGACATCAAAAGGATTAGATGGAAAGAGTTAAAGAAGTTGGTGATTGAGGAGTTTTGTCCTCACTAGGAACTTGACAAGACCGAGAGGGAATTCCTATAGTTTGAGGCGGGAACCATGACCCACTAGCAATACACCACCAAATTCAACGAAATGTCAAGGGTGGTGCCGGATCAGGTGACGTTGGTGTCGAGGAAGATCAAGAGGTACATCCAGGGATCGTCGACTGATATTTGCAGGCATCTGATCGCTGCTCAGCCACATACCTTTCGATCAGTTGTAGACCTGGCGGGTAGGTTGTATGATGAACGGGAGCAGACGGTGGTGGAGGTGAAGATGACGGGTGGTGGTGATAAGAAGTGGAATGGGAAGAGGCTTGGGCTTGGTGATTTAACCCCAAACAACAAGAAGGCGAGAGTGGATGATCGACGGGTGATCGCATCAGGCTCAGGGATGAAGAAGTGTGGTAAGTACGGGAAGGAGCATACGGGCGAGTGCAGGTTGGGATTGAACGTGTGCTTTAAGTATGGAAAGCTTGGCCATATTGCTAGAGACTGTAGGGTGCTGAAGTGTTATTGTTGTGGCGAGGAGGGCCACGTGAGCAAGGACTGTAAGAAGCTGAGGGCGGAGAGTTTTAGGGCAAAGAAGAAGCCGGAGGAAGGAGGAGAGAGGGCGAGTGCCAGAGCCTTCACGATGACCCGGGAGGAGGCCAGAGTGGACCCCTATGTCATGTCTGGTATGTTTCTAGTAAACCAAACTTGTGCCTCTGTGTTATTTGATTCTGGTGCTAGTAGAGTTTTATTTCAAACTTGTGCCATGCGTCCGAATAGTGATAATGCCCCTATGCAGGTGCGGCTGCATAGTCCTCATGCGCCCAACACTTCGAAAAATTTTCTGGAATTTTGGGAAAATAGAATTATTAGGGTTTCACCCTACTTTGACTTAGGGTCTAATTGTCATTATTATGCATGGTTACGGGCTGTTCTTATGTTCCATATTATTTATTATTGTGTGACTTTATGTGGTTTTTACGATAAAAAACGTAAAGTATTATCATTAATAAAAGCGAAAGATTAATGATGAAGAAAAGTGGAACATAAATAAAAGAATGTAAGACTTGCAAGCAAAGGAATGGAGGTGCACGACCATGTTGCTTTAGCTTAACTGTGTGCGGTTTAGCTAACCCGAAGGATGCATGCAGGGTTAATCTTTGAGATTGACAGGGACCCTTGTAGCATACCCTAGGTGACTGGGTCAGCTTCGTGCATAATGTTCATGGCCTATTTATAGACCACAGGCCCAGCATCAGGTTCGTGCACAATGTTTAGGGTATTGCACATTGGTCTGTAAGAAAGTGAAAGGTAATGATAAAAGTACGAAATGAACGAATGCGTATGATACTGAATAATAAAGAAGGTTTACCTAGATATATGTATGATGCATGCTCATATACGAAAGTAAAGAAAATATTTATTGAAAAAAGTATTTCCATATATAAATTATACAAGGTACTTTAATGCTTTTATAACTAGAACTCACTCAGCAACACTGACCTTTATACATTTTCAGTTGGCAGGTAACTATTGCTGAGATGGCGCGAGGATGATGCTACTCGGTGGGGAAGACTGACTTCCATTCACCACTTATGACACTGTTGTTTTGTAATACAATGAAACAATCTTTTGTAACTTAAACCCTATTGTATTGCTTAACAACATTATTTAATGAATGATAATGAATGGTTTTTGTTAACTTATTTCCGCTGCATATTTTATGAATTATGTATTATTTACTTAATAATACGATGATTATCCAGCTGTGAGGTCTCCGGGAACGGGGCCTTACAGATTCTCTACTAACTCGGTGATATCAAATCTGCTTGAGTGAAACAGAGAAGGAGAGTTAAGTCTGTTGACTTTACCATTCTCTCTTTCCATAACAAAGTTACGATAAGAGTCCTTAAATCTCCATTGGACAATTTTCTTCGTAGGAATGAGGGGTTGATTTGGCAGCTTGTTCCCCTTCCTAGTGTCCAAGAGAATTACCAGTCTTCTTCTTAGCATCCTCTCCTCTTCATTGAGTGAGTCAGAGTTGGCTGCCAAGAGCTGAAGTGCCTGGTTTAGAGTTCCCCTAAGCAGATCAAGAAATTTCTCTCTTGTGAGGGAACTGGAGGATCCATCAACAAATGTTAACTTGATGGATTCCTCTATATAAGAAATTTCGCTCAGAGTAATACAATTGATGAGATTTTTCTTGATTTCCTTGAATTCCTCCAAGGTCAGAGGTTTACTTGACCCAGAGGATGGCTTGGATAATGACTGGGAGGTTAATTGTTGGGTAAAGGAGGGTTGAGTGCTGGTAAGTGTTTTGGGTTTTAGAATGGGTAGTGGAGGTGGTTGTTGTGAAGCAATAGGTGATGATGGTATGGCTGATGGTATAGGTTCAGGAGTGTAGGGTTTAGTGGTTGGTTCATTTTTATTGGGAAAGAAAAGGGCGTTGGCTCAGGTTTAGTTTAGGGTTGAGGTTGAGGTGTAGGTTTGGGTGTTATCCTCTAGGAACTTGGGTAAACCTTATTCCTTCTTCCTGAGCGAATGTTAGCTTTAAAGTCACTAACATGTTGCTGTAGGGTCTTATCAGACATGGGGCCAACTTGTCTTCCAGAGAACCCATGAGCTTTAAGATATGCTTTTATGCATGCTCTGTCTCCCATCTTCTTAGCCATGAAAAGTTCTTCCTTCTTCTTCTTAGCTCTGAGGTTTTCCCTAGTAGCCTTTCTCCTCTCATTGTCCATTTGATCTTGTTCATTATTGAAAAGCCACAAGATCATGTCGTTGTCATGAGGAGCTAATTCTTCAAATGAGTAGCCCCTAGAAGTTAAGAAGGCTACCCTTTCTTCTATCAGTTGCTGCTTAGCTTCTTCTTTCTTCCTCTTCTCCTCTTCTTCTAAGGCCAACCTTGCTGCTTCATCTTGTTCTTTTTGTAGCAGGGTTACCTTTTCTAACTCTACCAGCTCCTCAAGTGTTAAGAGGAGCACATCTTCGTTTGCTACACCTAGATTGATAAGATTGTCAATAATCTTCACTCTTTTTATGTTGTTGATAGTTTCCTGGGCTGCCACAGCTGCTTTGCTACTTGAAGCTAGTAGCTTTCCGGTGGGGAGTCTACCTTTCCTCTTAAGCTTCTTCATCCTTTCCTCCTCTAATAATTCTTCCACAGTCATCTATTTTTACCTTTGATGTCTTTGGATTTTGGAGACTCTATTGTAGAGGATTTAGGCTGGTGAGCGGTGATATGAGCTTGTGCTGATGAAGATCGTTGAGCAGGTGGAGTTGTGAGATAGTCTTCACTATTTATTTCAGAGGCTAGTTCAAGAATTGCCTCTGTGATAATTAGATTATCAGACAAAGAAGATTGTCCTTCCGCAGCTTGGACTTCAGCTTTGGAAGTTAGTGTGAGTTATTCCACAGCTTGGTCTTCAGCTTCGGAAGTTAGAGGAATTACACTTCCTGTCCTATCTGATTCAGTTGCTAGGCCATCAGTTCTTATATCCCCTTTGAAATCAGTCTCATGTTCAATGTGGACCTTAGGTTGACCAACTCCTTCCTTAGTCGTAGGAGGTTGTTGGACCAAAAGAACCAATGAGCCAAGATCAGGAAAACCTCTAAGTCCCACATGCCACTACAACAAGTGAAGACTCTCATCAGCTATTGTGTTCTCTTGCCGGAAGGTCAGAGAGAAACTGAAGACTCTCATCAGCTATTGTGTTCTCTTGCCTGAATGTCAGGCTCGAGAGCATCTTAGTGCCAGCTTTCTGCTGAGATGATGAAGTCTGAAGAACAAATTCTGAAGATCAAAGAACTGAAGATCATCAGCTGAAGATATCAAAAGGCTGAAGATCT
>BJCO01006567.1:0-11634 GCA_018326465.1 Flaveria floridana
AAGTAAAAAAATTCAAAAAGTTATATTTGATTTAAGAGAATAATAACTAACAATATTTGAATTCATATAGGAGCAAATGGGAAAGTGGAGGGTGTAAGATACATGGACCAAAAGAGGTTTTATGACTTGGCTTAAAACAACAACATTACGACCACTTTAAAATTTAAAATTTCTCTGAAAAGTAAAGAGCTGGACCTCTACTTTAAAACAATTGTGAACATGCAACATTACTACCACATAAACTCAGATTTATATTCTCATTTGCTAAATATATATAAAATGAAATTGAAGGGGTATTATCCCAAAAACTAATCAAAACTAGAGCGATAAGAATAAGATCAGGATAACACCCCCAGACACACACGCACCTGAGAAGGGATACAACAACCGCGGCTCAAACAAACATCAGGCCCCAGCAAAGCCTAGCCGCCGCCACCCGAAAGATAACCCTACCGCAATCAGCGGAGTATAGGCCCAGGCCGCGGCTGAAAGAATAGGCCCAAGCCGCGGCTAAAGATTTAACTCCGAACACAAGAACATAAGCTGAGTTTTCATATTCAAACACTTAGAAACACTTCATGGAAGTATAATAACGGAAGCCTATCATTGGTTACAAAGGAATAAGAAAATGGCATATAGCAACAAAACACACCAAGCCAAAAACCTGACTCAGGTAGATGATCAGAGTAGCCCACAAAACATACAAAGTTAACTACAAAGACAAATAACATTAATCCTTAGTCAGACCTTTGTATCAAAAAGATATAGAACTTTCTGGCTAGGGGATTTCAGACTTAGTTCTTGGACCACAGACTCCCAAATATAGAACCAAGTTATATTTTGTATCCATCCACAAGCACTATAAATACTTTCTTCACTCTACAGGTAAACGGCATTCTCTTAACATTTTCACTCCAATCAGCCAATTACTAAACTCTTCTTTCGAATTCTCTTAGCATACGTGCTTATCCTCACGCCGGAGTGTGGTCACGGGAGAAATCCATTCTGCCCGTGATGAGGCTTACGTTGTTGTCTTTGTCTCGCATATACTTTCCTCAGCCGAAGTCCAAGCCCAGCCGCAGTCGGACCCCTGACGCTTTTTTCAACTGAAACCCAAACCAAGTCACAGCTTAATCTCTGGTGGCAGCTGTATTCTCGCACTTCTCCTAGACCTTAATCTCTTGATTAAGACCTGTGTAGCAACATTTGGCGCCATCCATAGGACATAGACATGACCCATAAACCAACCACCATGGATTCAGGCCAAGGAACCCCTCACCATAAAAATGCAAGCGCTACCAAAAACCCACACACCACTACCTCCGCAATATATACCACTGTAAGGGGTGACAATGACGACGGAAGTGTCATCACCCAGATTTCATCAACAAGAATCGAGAGCAAATTCTCTCCATGTTGGAACAGGAAGAAAGGGAAAGACAACTGAAGGAAATCCGAACACTCTTAGAGTATGAAGAAACTCTGAAACGAAAAAACCATGAAGAAGAGGAGGATAATCGGGGCGATATGGTAAAGAACATTGAATATGAAACAAAGGTAAAAATGAACCAAGACGCAACTATAACTGGAGGAAAGATGGAAGCTGACAACGATTTCAGCAAACCATACCGACCATCGACGGCACGAGCGAGATACAAGTTCATTCCGAGAATAGCAGAATTCACCTTCCCTCCAAAACTAAAAATGCCAACCAATATGGGTAAGTACAGTTGTCTGGAGGATCCAAACGATCATCTTGTAATTTTCATAGGGACTGCTGAGGTGGAGCAATGGTCAATCCCCGTGTGGTGCCATATGTTTGCCCAAACCTTGACTGGTGCTACTAGAGTATTGTTTGATAGCTTCCCAATCGGAGGGATTAGCAGCTTCGAGGAACTAGAATATAACTTCTTGAGGAATTTCAGTCAACACAGGTTGTCCGCCAAAGACCCAACTGAGTTGCATAAAATTAAAAGAGGCGACAGCGACTCCATCGAGAACTTCATCATGAGGTACTCAAAGGAAAACGTGCAAGTCAGAGGAGCCGGAGAAACGGTCCAAATTTTAGCCTTCATCCATGGAGTGAGAAACGACCAGCTAGTCGAAAGGTTCCATGAACACCTCCCGAAGACAGTAGAGGAGATGCTAGAGAGAGCAAAATCATTCGTCAGGGGAAAGAAAGCATGCGAGCAACTGAAAGATAGGACACCAAAGAAGTTCATGCCATCTACATTGGACCAACAGAAGAGGTCGAGAGGTTCAAGGTCATGGGAGAAACCGCGCTTCCAACCACAGTACCTCTAACGTAGCCCTTCTTTCCAGCCTCGTTTCACAACCCTAATCAGGAACCCACAGGGTCCCAATGTGACCCTCCTACCTTTGACTAAAACCCCAAGCGAAATACTAGCTAAAAAAATATCAACTTCACCAAGCCTACACCACTGAAGCCAGGAGTGAAAAGAGATTCGAGCAAATACTATGAATTCCATAAAGAAAATGGGCATGCAAGGATGACTGTTTCTCGTTAAAATGACAGATTGAGCTAGCGATAAAAACCGGGAAGCTTGCACACCTATTAAGAAAACTGAAGAAGACGCCGCAGGCAGGTGACAGGAGGAAAGAGATATTCATGACAAGGATTGCCAATTGCAACGTCAAGCGTCACTCCGACCACATGGAGCCTTGGATGGCACAGGAAATTTCATTCCCTCCAATACATGGCGGGAGTTTGGCCAACGGTCCTCTGACAATCTCTGCAATTATCGTAGGGCATCAGGTACACTGAATATATATGGATAGCGGAAATAGTTTAGAAATTATGTACGAACACTGTTTCCTACAGCTTGACAAGGAAATTAGGAGAAACCTAGACACAAGAACGCATCAGCTCACTGGTCTCGCAGGAGAGGTAGTACAGACCTTAGGGCAGATACAACTACCAGTCATGATAGGAAACAACATAGGATGGAGGGAAGTCATCATGACATTTTGGTCGTATGGTCAGAGTCATCTCATAATGTTCTACTTGGAAGGTCGGGTTTGTGCATGCTGGGAGCGGTCATATCAACAGTCCACGCTGTAATTAAATTCCCCACTCCAACCGTGGTTGTCACTGTATATTCCAGCAAAGACTGCAAAGATGTAAAGGCAATCACCCCAGGGACGTTAGCTGGAGATGACGAACCTGTGTGCCCAATACTGGAAAAGTGGGTAATCAACCCTCTCTTCCCAGAGCAAAATATCACCATTGGGGGGCAGTTGGGAGATGCCACTAAGGAATGACTTCACCATCTGCTATATCATAACTTGGACATTTTCATATGGCAACCCTCTAACATGAAGGGTGTCCCACGTGACACGACATAACACAAGCTGAACACGCGCTCATCAAAGGAACCAGTCGCCCAGAAGCGTCGGCACATGGGCCAAGAACGAAGTCAGACCATGTTTGAGGAAGTTAAAAAGCTGCTAAAAGCAGGCATTGTTAGAGAGGTACGTTACCAGACCTGCGTAGCCAACCCAATAATGGTGAAGAGGAGCAATGGCACAAGGAGGATGTGCGTTGACTTTAAAGACCTTAACAATGCATGCCCTAAAGATTGCTACCCACTCCCAGATATTGATCTAAAGGTGGATTCCCTAGCAAGTTTTCCCTTAAAATGTTTCTTGGATGCTTACAAAGGGTACCACTAGGTGCAAATGGCACCTGAGGATGAGGACAGGACTGCCTTTTATACAGATATTGGCATTTTTTATTTCACAAAAATGTCGTTTGGTTTAAAAAACGCAGGGGCAACATACCAATGATTGATGGACGAAGCTTTTCTACCACAGACGGGAAGAAACATTGAGATCTATGTGGATGATGTGGTAATAAATAGTCATAATGAAGAAGTCTTGCTCTCAGATATCGCTGAAACATTCCAAACATTGAAAGAAATCAACATGAAGCTAAATCCTAAGAAATGTTCATTTGGGGTAGAAAAGGGGAAGTTTCTAGGGGTGATTGTAACGAAAAAGGGGTTGGAAGCTAACCTTGAGAAGATAGCAGCTGTCCTCAACATGCCATCACCCAAATCCGTTAAATATGTCCAGACACTTAATGGGTGTTTGGTGGCTCTAAATAGGTTCCTATCAAAACATGTCAAGCACGCTTTACCTTTCATGACCATTTTACGCAACTGCTTGAACAAGAAGGATTTTGTATGGACAAAGGAAGTAGAAGCAGCATTTTAATAGATGAAGGTATACCTAAGCAACCTGCCTAGGCTAATGGATCCTTTCCCCAAGGAACGACTGGTGGTATACATGTCTGCAGGAAGAGAATCCATAAGCGCAGTATTGATGAAGAATAGAGGTGGAGAACAGACTCCAATCTACTTCATCAGCAGAGCCCTCAAGGACCCAGAGACCAGGTATTCACCCATGGAAAAACTAACTCTCTCTTTAGTACATGCTTCCAGGAGATTGTGAAGATACTTTTAGGCTCACGTTATCAAAGTTTGGACTAGCCAACCTATACAACAAATACGAAGGAGTCCGGAAATATCAGGGAGGTTAGCAAAGTAGGCCATCGAGCTTGGAGCTTTCGAAATAGAGTACAAGCCAAGGGTCGCGATCAGAGGGCAAGTTGTGGCCGATTTTTTGACAGAATTACCACAAGAGAAGGATAGTCCAAATACCAACATGAAGACTATAAGTCTAGGCGATGAGGAATGGTGTTTGCACACTAATGGAGCATCGAACAATGTGGGTTCTGGCGCTGGAATGATATTAGTAGGACTAAAGCAAGAAGAAATGAACTATGCCTTAAGGTTGGCTTTCAAAAGCTCAAACAACGAAGCAGAGTACGAGGAGTTATTGGCCGGCTTAAGATTGGCTAAGTAGATGGGAATTCAAAAACTCCATGCTCATGTGGACTCGCTGATTGTCATAAATCAGATTAACGGATCCTATGATGCAAAAGAGAAAACGATGAAACTGTACCTGGAAAAAGCAAAGAGCATGATCAGCGGTTTCAAAAAATGTTGTGTCTCGCACGTCCCACAAAGCAAGAATAAGAAAGCAGATGCCCTTAGAAAGTTGCCCTCCGTCACCTTTGATCATCTATCTAAGGAGGTGAAAGTCGAAGTACTGTAGGCGCCGTCAATCGAAGAAAATGATATAGCCAACATATAAGGTGTAGTGGAGGAATACTGGATGAGCCCAATCATCAAGTTCCTAGTAGGCGGGAACCTTCCGGAAGAAAGAGGAGAGGCGCGTGCGATACAAGTAAAGTCACTGCATTATGAATTGCACCAAAGGGTCCTATACCACAAGTCATACATGGGACGACTTCTGTGCTGCCTCACACCGGACGAAGCCAACTATGTCACTAGGGAAATCCACGAAGGTATATGTGGAATCCATATAGGTCCAAGGATGGTGGTAGCCAAGGCAATGAGAGCAGGGTACTATTGGTCAGGTATGCATAGGAGTGCCGTTTCTAAGATCCAAAGATGTGAAAGCTGCCAGAGGCACGCCCCCATGTGTCACCGTCCAAAAAATGAGATGATCCCCGTTAGTGTTGCTTGGCCCTTTCAAAAATAGGCGATGGACATCGTTGGCCCATTTCCAGAAGCAGCCGGGAAAGTTAAATTTCTGCTAGTGGCAGTCGATTACCTCACGAAATGGGTAGAGGCCAAAGCCCTAGCGTCAATTATGGGGTAGCAGGTCAAGAAATTTCTTTGGGAAAACATCATATGTTGCTTTGGACTTCCATTGTTCATTGTGACGGATAATGGAAAACAATTCGCTGAAAGCCCTTTCAAGTCATGGTGTGAAGATTTGAAGATCCAGCAGATTTTAACTTCGGTAGCCCATCCCCAAGGTAATAGCCAAGTTGAAAGGGTGAATAAAAGCATTGTAGAAGAAATTAAGACATGCCTGGCTTTAGAAGGCAAGAATTGGGTTGAAGAATTACCAAGTGTCCTTTGGGCTCACAGAACCATGCCAAAAACTAGTCATGGCGAAACCCCATTCAGTTTAACTTATGGGTCAGAGGCCATGATACCTGCTGAGGTTGGAATGCCATCAACTCGAGTCTTGCAAGCTTCAGAAACTAACAATGAGGCAGAACTGTGGCTAAATTTGGACCTGCTCGAAGAACGAAGAATGATAGCAGCTATCCGCGAAGCAAGACACAAGAAGGAAGTGCAAAGATATTACAATTCCAGAGTAAAGAAACAATCTTTCAAGCAAGGGGACTATGTCTTGCGAAGAAATGAGGCAAGTCGAGACGAAAGTCAAGGAAAACTCAGACCTTGTTGGGAGGGTCCCTATCAGATAATTGAAGTTGGAGGAAATGGAGCCTACAAAATAGGAAGATTAGACGGAACGCCCATACCACGAACCTGGAATAGAGCTCAGCTCCAGGGATGCTACATGTAGTAAACAATAGTTAGGAATGTTGTAACTCGTTTTTCCTTAAAAAGAAGGTGCATGCGAGCACCAGCAGTTACACCAAATTAATGAAGCTTTTGAATACCCAATCTCATGACAAATATGAAACCAAGATAACGGATAAACAAAGAAAGCAGAAGTGAGATAATGTTGCAATAGTTTAACAAAGTCTACGGATGATGTAACAAATGGCCAAATAGTCTAAAGAAATCAAACTAAGTCAAGCAAACAAAACCATAAGAGGCTATGCCACGAACAAACAAATAGACTAATACAGCTCATTCTCAAGTTTTGATGGCACATGCCATTATTCGTAACCAATCAAAGAAAACCAAAATCGTTACTTACAGTACGTGACTATACTTTGGCAAACAACCAATGTCACTTAAGATACATGTTTCCACTTTGGAAAATAACCAACGCCAGAAAACAGGGCTCCTAATAGGCAAAAAAGGTGACAAAGTCATCAATTTTAGACAAAGTTACACCGCGCCGTGGCTGAAGCCAGTGACAGTAGCCGCAGCCGAGATCCGATCATGCCAATAGAGCATAGGGCAACTAACATCATATGAAAAATAAATAGCGCTGATCACAACCAAAAATACATTCCACCATAAGCCGCAGCCAAGGTCATGACCAAAGGACAAGCCACGGCCAAAGTCATGACCAAGGGACAAGCTGCGGCTAAAGTCGGGACCACGCATCAAGCCGCGGCCAAAACCAAGACCACACGTCAAGCCATGGTCCAAAGGGCCAAAAATACCCGACAACTAGCCTCCATTTATAAACATAAATATGGGGTGCCAAAGCTTAATACCATTAGCAAAACAAAAGAAAACATCACAAAGTCGAGTATAAGTTCAGGAACTTTACACAAATACAAAAGAAACACCCAAAATGAACTACCTAAGCACCAGCAGGATCTCGAGCTGGAGGGGCCAGGAACGACTTGATTTCCTCAAGGCTTAAGTCACACATGGCAGCGATGGCCTCAGTAATAGGAAAGGTAGCCTTGTCAAAGCGATCGGATTCAACTCGTAGCTTTCTCAATGCATTTTTGTCAAAGTTCTTGGTTTCCTCAGGTTTGTTGCCTTTTGCAGCAAGGTGAGCTCCATCCAACAAACCCGCATTATACCCCAATTTATCTGAAAGACTGTTGATCTTGGCCAAGATATCAAGGAACTCTTCACTATCATGAATTTTATTAAAAGCCAAATCTACACCGTCTGAAATAACCCACCTCTTCTCATATGCAAGGCGTGTAACTTGTTCTTTAAGCCCCGACAATATGATTTTCAAAAGCCAGTCTGTTATCCTTCAACTCAGAATTATGTCGTTTCACCGCAGCATGTTGAATACAAATCTCTTCTCGAACACCACTAAGATCAAGAGTAAGTTGTTCTTTCGCAACTTCAGATGAATCACAATGGGACTTGAGAGACACATTCTCAGTCTCCAACTTTGATACCTACTTCTTAAGATCACGGATCTCATTGACACCTTCAACCCAACGACCATGGATTTCAACAAAGGAGAAAAAGACATTCACTATAGAAGAACAACCAGCATTCGACAAATCCATGTTTTTCCGACCCTCGCCATGATAAAATTTGGCAGGTGTGCGAGACGCAAACATAAACTCTTGACATGACTCCGGGGTTTTAAAAACAGTACCGTTAGTCAGATCCCAGTTAGGAACAAATCTCTTACCCATGTTCAGATCAACATCCTCAGATGAAGAAGTCGTTTTCCCTTTACCGGAGTCACAAGGATCAGTAAAAGACTGCTCATCATCAGACGGGAAATCAGTGCTCTCACTATCAGATTCTGGACCAGAAGACGCCCCATCCGTGGCTGAGGGACCCTCCTTGCTAGCCACGATAGAGGAGGAAGGCGGCGGCGACACCCGCGGCCAAAGTCCTAGACCACTCAACCCCTTTTTGCGGTTCATCTTAGGTCCACTTACTAGGAGGGTAGGGTTGTCATCGCCTTTTCGATTACGGGAGGGCGAAGGCAGGGACTCACCCGGTTGAACAACAAAGCCAGCAATTGTCTCCAATATGGGACGTGCACCCTCAGACATAGCTTTAACTTGTTCTATAACGTCTTCCTTGGCAGACAGTTTCATACGCTCAAAGAGCCCCATCCTTGCGAGAACACAAAACAAAAAAAAACAGTGATTAGATGCATGGGCATAGGCAGTAGAACACAAGGGGGAAGTCACTTACGTTTCCCCTGATAAGTCATGAAGGGAAGCATGTTAGGATCGGTCCAGTTACGACTAACACCAGTCATTACAAGAAAATGCTTAGAATAGCAACGAAGGGAAGTAGATTCAACTTTGAGAAGGTCATAAGCGGACGTGTCATACGTATCGGGTTCTGGAAAAGGATCTTGAATGCACTTACTAGTTTCCAACCAGTGCATCTTAAAAGGCATTACCCTATCAGAAATGAAGAAAAAATGGTCCTTCTAATGCTTTAAACTAGTTATGGTACGTACACAAGAGGGGGGTTTGGTGCTTTTCTTTTCTCAAAGGTTAGCCAGTCACCTACCCTAGTCAACTTGTAAAATGCCCTGAAAAAGTTTATTTCAGGTTCCAAACTAAGAGCTCGACACGATATCTCAAAATGATATACTTTAACCAATCCCAAAGGAACAAGTTGTGATAAGTGAATGTCATAATGCCTAAGAAACAAGCACAAGAAACGACTAACCGGAACCCAAAAATTACAAAGCTAAAGAACGAAGTGTAGAGAGCTATCGTCCGGCCGGAGCATCCCTCACGGTCGACGTACAGGTGGGAAAAAGAGGGTTAAGGTTGGAGGGAATACCGTAGCGAAGCACAACGTTGTTCAGAAAATCTTGAGAAATAACCGAGGTTTGAAGACCCATATCACTTCTACAATCCATTAGAAATACAAAATGGCGAGTTTTGAAGACTTACGAGGTACAAGCGTGTTCTTGGATAAGAGAAAATGGAGGAAATATGAAATGGAAGAATGAGAAGATGGGAATTAATATAAAAATTAAGTGGTAAAAGCCCAAACTTTTCATAAGACCCAAGGGCATGATGATGGACCTAGGGCCGCGGCTCGAGACATGGCTGACAAGGGGCCGATTAACAAAGACGAGGGTCACATCAATCGAAAAAATGACAAGAAGTATAGTCGTTGAAACCAAAACCATTATTATTCTAATGACATGGTTGACACCATTGACATTGGACTAGGGGGACATGAAGGGGTATCACCCCAAAAACTAAACAAAACTAGAGCGATAAGAATAAGATCAGGATAACACCTCCAGCCACACACGCACCCGAGAAAGGATACAACAGTCGCGACTCAAACAAAACATCAGGCCCCAACAAAGCCTAGCCGCGGCTCACCCGAAATATAACCCTACCGCGATCAGCGGAGTATAGGCCCAGGTCGCGGCTAGAGGAATAGGCCCAAGCCACGGCTGAGGATTTAACTCAGAAACACAAGAACATAAGCTGAGTTTTCGTGTTCAAACACTTAGAAAATCTTCATGAAAGTATGATAACGGAAGCCTATCATTGGTTACGAAGGAATAAGAAAAGAGCATATAGCAACAAAACATACCAAGCCAAAAACCTGACTCAGGTAGAGGATCGGTGTAGCTTACAAAACATCCAAAGTCAACTACAAAGACAAATAACATTAATCCTTAGTCAGAAACCCTTTTTATCAAAAAGGTATAGAACTTTCTGGCTTGGGGATTTCAGACTTGGTTCGTTGACCACAGACTCCCAAAAATAGAACCAAGTTATATTTTGTCTCCATCCCCAAGCAGTATAAATACTTCCTTCACTCTACAGGTAAACAACATTCTCTCAACCCTTTCACTCCAATCAGCCACTTACTAAACTCTCCTTTTGAATTCTCTTAGCATACGTGCTTATCCTCACGCCGGAGTGTGGTCACGGGAGAAAACCCTTTTGCCCATGACGAGGTTTACGGTGTTGTCTTTGTCTCGCAGATACTTTCCTCAGATGATGTCCAAGCCCAGCCGCAACCGAGCCCTGACGCTCTTTCCAGCTGAAACCCAAACCAAGTCGCACCCTTATCTCTGGTGACAACCCCATTCCCGCACTGCTCCTAGACCTTAATCTCTAGATTAAGATTTGTGTAGTAACAGAAATAAAATAAAAACTACTATTCAATGAACAATAAAATATGAATGTGTTCAAAACAGAAATTACTGGTATACAACTATACATCATATATTTTCCACTAATTACGTCCGTATACTATATTCATGTTCTTGTCATCATTCGACTCGTGTCAGTAATTACACTCCTAGAATAGCATCTTTAAAAACAATAATTTGACTTTAACAAGTAATTACCTACGATTATTGTTAATACGGTGTCAGTTTGTTACAATTTCTTTCGTGAAATTAAAATACACTCATACGAAGTAGCATCAAACAACGACCTTTACCAATTAAACCATTTAAATAAAATAGGTGTTAAGCAGACGCCATCTCCATCGGTATTTGAAGTTGTTCAACACTAATGTAATTATTAAATCAATATTTAAAAATAATGTATGTTCTGTTTTATTAAAAATTAAAACAATGTACCCATGGTACAATCTATTCTTTTAATAGTTTGTAATTTTTTTCATTTATATTTCAGCATTAAAAATATGTATACAAGATAAACAAATATTAAAAATTTCATAAAATTCTTTTTTACCTAATTCTAAGGTGGAAATGAAGTTATTTATAGCATGCTACTTTACCCAACCAATATAGTTTTAATGGTTTAAAACGTTGGGATGGATGTTTTACAATAATATATAGTATATTTGATGCTGCTTTTACGTTGGAAATTACCTTTTACCTTATAATAATTTAAAAGTATTAAAATATATTTGAAGTAACAAAGTTAAAGTAACCAAATTAAATGGATTATTCATAGTGACTTTACCTAAAAAGAAGAGAGAACGATACAATGGACTAAAAAGAAAAAAGAAATCTAGTGCAAGTAACTTGGAAACCAAGTGTGAGTATTAAGAGCACTTATCAATTAAAACAAAACAATTAATGCGTCGAAGAAATAAATAGACAAAAAGTATTTTCTTTTTCATCTTTTTCGCTTTCTGTATTAAAAGTTAATACTAATAAAGTTATTTTGGTAGACTTCGCTTTAAGTTTATGTTA
>BJCO01006569.1:0-10136 GCA_018326465.1 Flaveria floridana
TATATATATATATATATATATATATATATATATATACATGCACATATATGTGTATATATTATGGTATAACACTCTCTCATATGTACAAATTGATATGTACTTAAACTAGATACTAATGTTAATATAAATACCATTGTTGATATATTAACGATTATGATTATTTAAGATAATTATTACCAAATTAATAATAAAATTTCATGCAAGACTTCAGATATAATGAATACAGACGGAGTAAGTGTAAATGGTAAAATGCATTTTATCTAGTTATTATTATTAATATCAACCGACTATTGCTCCAATTATCGTACTAAGAATCACTACTCGAATAAGAACATTAAATAACCTATTATACACAAATTAGTACATGACAATAAATACTTGTACAAAAGCTAAGATACTACAAGGATACTAATCGCCAACTTTAAGATAACTAAAGAACTCAACCGCATGCTTATAACAACATCGTGCTAATGCTAAACATAAATCTTATATGTACAAATTAGAATGGCATTGTTGGATCTCTTCACTCTGTACAGAGATCAGAATCTAGATAAGGATACCAGGTGAGTTCTAGTGTCCCCCTTTTTTTACTACTGTTTTGGGGATGAAGCATGCTCTGTTTGAACTGAAACTATTAACTCGCTATTTTATGATGCTTGTATGTTGTGGTTAATGTTGATACCTGCTTATACTTGTATCACAATCTTTAATTCTTTTGTGAACCGCTTGTTTTATATGGGTACATCTACTTAGGGAATCCCCCACACACAGTGCCTTCCGGTTAGGAAGGGTACCCCATTGAGATCCGGGGGGTCATTTGTGGCATGTGACAAGTTTTGATAAGATACTATGGTGAACTATCCGGCAAGTATGGTCCATTGTTTGAGGCTCAGTTCTCCCTTTGAGGTTAACCGGTACAACCACAACTTTAGAAGAGGCTAGCCCGGACTGAGTATAGGGTTGATTATGACCCCATAACAATGATACTTATGCTTTTAAAGTCAACTAATGGATTCTAAAGAGCCTTTTGTTTTTAAACTTTAAGCACTTGAACTCACAAACTTTATGTTGACACCAAATCTTTTGAGCATGTCTTTCAAGAGAATTAGATGAGCCATAGAAGAGATCTAAAGCTGAAGCAAGAGTTGAGGGTAGTTGTAGAAGGAAAAAGTTAAGCCCAGAAGCCTTAGATACAAAAGACTCAAGTAATGATTGATCAAGAACCTAATAATGGTACCTTTAAATTATGGATTGGGGTACTTTGTGTATTAGAATCAAGCAAATATCCCAGTGTAAATTTTGTAAGATGTTATGTAATAAAGCGTTTGGTTTTCCGCTGTGTTTGGTTGTTGATTACTAATCATTATGTCCTGCCCTCTGGGCCTGGGGTGTGACACATCCCCTTTTAAAAAATAAAATAATAATGTTTTGTCCTTTTCACACTTACACCCTATCCACTTTGGCTGCTTTTTATTTCTTTCAAAATACTTTTCTTTCCTTCTTATTTGATTAGAAATTTTCAGGTGTTACAGTTTCTAGTTTTCCTAAAGTTGTTTTGAGTTTACCATTTTATATATGATGTTAACATGTGAGTTAACCATGATGTAATCGTTAATTATATCACAAATTTCACGTCAAAGCTAGTTACTTTATCAAGTTTTATGTGTAGAAAAATGATGTCGGAATTGCACGAGTACGAGTGGATAACTACATTTGAAGCATCATCAAACGAGATGAAACGAAGCAAAGTCATCAGTTTGGGCATATATACTGGCCGAATATACGCCCACCTTTCCAAAAAAAGTGGTGTTTTTTTATGGCGTAGTGTAGTAGCAGTCTACCATAGAAGTTCACCCTGCAGTACATATGCCCAAGTGGGTGTATTTATGGCCTACTAACGATTACAAGTGGGTTTTGCTTGGTTTTTGCAAGACTAAAAAAAGACTTTTCAATAAAAGTAGATACAATTCGAACCAAGGACTTGGAGGAAGACACTAGAATCGATTTTTAGAGTTGGAATCAAGTACTTATCATGATTACTTCACAATAAAGCACCCTTATTTAATCCAGATCACCTTTAGCTAGACCATTCATAGTCACAATCGGCGTAGGAGTTTTAGCACTACTTGTAACACTTGGTTCTTTTTTGTTGCATGAGTCTTAACACAAATTAAGATGTTTACTTATGAATGTTCATGCTTGTGTTTGCAATTTCATATTCTATATCAATTTAAGTATAATTTATGTATAGAAATCTCCATTAGTGTCATTCTGACCTTGAGAGACTCTATAAGGCTTACATTTATAGGCTGATGCAACCAAAAAGCTTTCAGCATGCATGCCTGAAGTACAAGGAAGTTACTTCAGAAGATTTTACACAACTCAGGAAAATATGCTAAGTGTGAAATCTTTCGAAGCCAAATGACCATATCTTCCAAAGCCAAATGACCATATCTTCCGAAGCCAAAGATTAAGTCTTCCGAAGCTTCAGAGACAAAGTCTTTTCAAGCCAAAGACTGATTTCTTCCAAAGACAAAGAAGACATGCTTTCTCTAATCACCTTTTGACAAAAGTTGAACTACTTTCCGCTGCCATCTCTGAATACTCACCAAATTAGATGAGTTGGTGAAAAGTTTCATAATTTTGTCAACCGTAGATTAAAGTCATCGGTTTGTAACTTTATACTTTTGTACTTTTATCTTTTTTATAATATATTAGGATGTGAGCTATGGCATGCCATAGTCACAAGTCAAAAGACAATATGGCTTTTGACTATACATTGATCTTGTTGTCTAGATTACTATTTCTAGCTGGCTTTCAAAGTATAACCAACTGTAGGATGTAGTATAAAGTACCTCAAGTACTTGTCTTTCTATGTATGCTTTGTAACACTTGTTATAGAACTTGAGAGCAATATACATCATTCTTAAAAACCAAAATTATCTTGTTATTGTTTTGTCTCATATTTACTTGTATTTTTAGTATCATCAATATAAACCTGGTTCCTTATTTGATCTGTTAAGTGTTTTAAGTCTCTCCTCAGTGTGAAACTATTGCATTGACCCCATTCAATGGTCCTGTAGACTCTATGTTTGTTGTATATGTTCTAATTGCTTGGGATTTGTCATGATTTATGACGAAAAGTAAGGTTACATATTTGTATCATTCCACTTTAAAGATACTTAAAATGTGTAGTAAATGTACATGTGATGCAATCAGTTTTCATCATCTAATTAATGTAAGTGGTAATTTTAGGTTATGTCTATGTAATTTTTCAAATAACAAACAAGTTAACATGTTTTGCTATTTGATAATGGAGCTTGAAATTGGAAGTGACTATATTTTCGTTTATAAGTAACTATTTGTTGTTTTCAAGTTGTTTGTGCAATCTAAATTCACTAATTAATCAATCATTCAATCATAACGCTTAAATATGCTAGACTTATTCACATTTTCAATTCAATATGATTTAAGTAGGGACAACTCACTCTTATGGTTCAACACCCTTCTTACTTTATCTAATTAAGGTAATTAGGCTCATATTCTTATTGTCTTTGATCGGTTCATCAACGTCCATCAAATTTTGATAGTGTTTAAATTTAGTAGACATGTTTAGTTTTTTTGCTTATTAAAAATATAAAGTATTTTAAGTTTTGTTACGTATTCTTGTTTTACACTTTGCATGTGATCGGAATATTGCATGCATACTCGATTTTCTAAAGTTCATCACCTTTAGCTTTATTTTCTAAAGATCAGCAAAACTCATCGTACGCTACATAGAACTTCTATAGAACCATCATCTACATCAGATGGATCTGTTGACTCTTTAAACAGTAGTAGTAGTTCTTCAAATACGGTAGATCAAGTTAATCAAGGACCATGTCAAGTAGGGAATGACAGGAATAATGTCAACCACCACCAAAATAAAAATTAAAATGACCATCATAGTGATGATCATTATTCTAAAAGGGGTGGTAGTTACAATGACAAAGAATGTGAAGAATAGAACCAAGATTAGAATGTCCATAATAACAGATTTGGTG
This sequence comes from Flaveria floridana, assembly GCA_018326465.1. Lineage (NCBI taxonomy): Eukaryota > Viridiplantae > Streptophyta > Magnoliopsida > Asterales > Asteraceae > Flaveria > Flaveria floridana. Next base: position 4,044 of record BJCO01006569.1, read on the forward strand.
GAAACTTTAATCAAAACAACAATGGTGGTCGTGATTCTTGGAATTGAAATAATAATGGATGATGCAGTGGAGACGGGTTACAAAATAATAACTAAAACCAAGACATCAATTGGAATCAAAATGAAAATAGAGGAGGAGGATATGGAGCACAAAATTAGGATTATGATTATGGGCAGGAATCGTCAAAACAACTTTGGAGCTCCTAACTTTGTTCAACAAGGAAGGAATGGTCAATAAGCAATGGGTTTTGACAGTCACTTTAGACCTACAATCCATAGGAACCCTTCACCGATTACCACACTTCATTGTCAAGGTAGGTGATTTGAGACTAGGCCATAATACTTGTCCATCATCATACTTATAATAGGATTTGTGTCTGACAAACCATATTCACATCTCTATGAGTTTGCAGCTATTTGTAGCACCATTGGAAGTCAAGGTTTCATGACATATTAGGTAAAACTAAATTTATTTCCGTTCTCGCTAAAAGACAAAGCTAAATAGTGGTTTTTAACTTTTCCATTGGGAAGTATTCGTACTTAGGATGAAATGCAACAAGCATTTCTTGATGAATACTTCCCAATGGGAAAGACTAGTGATGCTAGGGCTGCCACTAAATATTTTAATCAACAATCCAAGGAAGCTTTTCGTGAGACTTTCACCCATTTTAAAAAATGTTATGATTATGTCCTCATTATTGGATTGAGAAATGAGATTTGGTTAATATTTATTTATGATGTTTTGCTTCCCAAATGAAATAGTATTTTCAAGTAGTGGTGGGACATTTCTAACCTAACATGAAGATTAGGCATGGGACCTTTAAGAAAATCTTAGTAAGGGTTCTAAAACCTAAGCATTGGCTAGTCGAAGAGCTAACCAATCACTGTTTATTCTGTTAATGATAATGTAGATAGATTTAATTCACTTGAGCATAAAATGGATTTTATATTCCAAAGTTTGATAAAGGATGTGGCTCATGTGTCATAGGGTTACAAGCTATGCGAAGATTATGGAGACATCAGTCAAGATGCCTAGTAAAACCCCATGCATTTTGGTAAAAGTGAAGAGTAATTCAAGTTAATGGTGAAAAGAAGTCATTTGACACTAACACATATCATCAGAGGTTGAGGAATCATCCAAATTTACAGTACAAAAATGCTTCAAATCAAATTAACCTAAACTTTCAAGGAGCTAATCAATGTGCTGCAAAATTTCACCAATCATCATCAAAATTTTGAAGGAAATTATCGAAGAGGTATGTATCAAGAGAATATCAATCAAGGAACTTACAATGAAGGTTTCAACAATTAATTCAAAAATTATTAACAAGTTCCTAATCAAAATCAAAGTCAATTTCGAGGGGAACAACAAGCTAGATTATCAAGGAATGACGATTTAGTAAAGTCCCAACTAACTGAGATTATGGTAGTTTTGAAAGGTGTGGTGCAAAAACAAGAAGTCATAGATAGTTGTTAATGCATTGACAAAACAAACAGGTCAACTTGCTGAATGCGTAGCCACAAGAGATCCTGGAAAGCTACCAAGTGACATTATGATATCCACAACATCAAGTATCCAAAAGTCAACAAGGCAATGAGGTGCGTACTCTTCAGTATGGTAAGGTTTATGATAATAAAGTTGATCCACCGTAATAGTTTGTTGAGGGTGTGGTGGAAGATGTAGATCTTGATATTGATAATGAGTTGGAACAAAATGTGATTGCAAGTTTAAAATTAATTTTGTTTGAGAAATCAAATAATTTTTTTTGGTGAATAATACTACTAAGACAAAGGATAAGGGTGTGGAGGCTAATACCATCCCATATCACTCCGCGTTAGTAGGACTGATAAAGACATCACCTTATTAAAATAGAGGTCCATAACAAGATGGAATGTGAGAAACTTTTAAACATGTAAAAATCAATTTGTCTTTACCTGATGTAATTAAACAAGTTTAAACTTATGCTAAGTATTTAAAGGATCTATGCCCCTTGGGTGTTCATCAAATCGAATTCGATTTAAACGAATCGAATAAGTCGAATTTTAAAATTTTTAAACATGATTCTAATTCGATTAATATTCAAATAGATAATTCGAATTCGAATCAAATCAAATTCGAAATTATTAAACAAGATTCGAATTCGGAAAAATTTCAAATTCGAATCGAATATCGAATTTATTCGATTAATGTTTAGAAAAAAAAGTTGATGGAATAATATTTCAAAATCAATTCGAACGTTCCAATTTCAAATCATTAAAATTAAAAAAACAAAGATCACATATAAAATAATCTAAGATTTACTTAGTCAAAAGATACCAATTATAATTTAAAAGTTTAGATTAAATATTTTTATTCTGCTAACTCTTAATTTGTTATATATAATATTTTCAAATTAATACATAAAATAAGTATTAGTATGTGTATTTCTAATTTGAATTTTGAATTGAATAGAATAGAATTCAAAATCATAAATTCGTAATTCGATTCGAATTCAATTATCAGATTTCATATCGAATTGATTTTGAATTTAAAATTTTGAATCGAATTTCGAATTGATGATTTTTGACTCAAGTCGAATCGAATTTCAGGTTTTTGGAATCCGATTTTAATATTGAACACCCGTATATGCAACAAAAAATGACATCACTAGTTACCAAAGAAATTGATTTGACCGCTCATGTGAGTGTTGTTTTATCATTACAGCAAGGGAGTCACATTCATGGACGAGGGACTTAAAGGAAGAGAAAGTTATAATATAGAATAAATTCCCACTAGCAGCTAATCCAATAGGCATAATACCCGATCATAGAACAGATTTGCTTGCTTGGTCTGCTTCCCAAAAAAACTTAATTACATTACTGAACCTGAAAGGCGCTGCTACGACTGCTGCACGATCTGGGAGCACCTCTTACTTCCATTCAAATTGGTGATTTTAAAATCAATAGGGCGCTCCTAGATCTTGGTGCAAGCGTGAGTATCTTACAAGGAAGTCTTTACTATCACTATGATTTTGGACCCTTACAAAAAGCTAACACCGCCTTGGTGTTAGCAGATTGGAAATGGTTAGATACATGTATCATATATCGAATCTTGGATTGTACATGGGTTATTCCCACCCAAATTATTCCAAAGAAGGTAGAATTTCAAGTAGTTCATGTAGAAGATGATGAGCAAATTGCCACTTGGCCGGTAACTAGGTGGAGGGTTTGTGTTGATTACTGTAAGCTAAACACCACAACTTCCAAAGATCATTTTCCACTTCCTTTTATTAATCAAATTGTTGAAAAGCTTGAACGTTAAAAATTCTTACTTTCTAGATGGGTATTCCCTGTATAATCAAATAGCAATTCATCCAGAAGATCAACAAAATACCACATTTACATGCCATATGGCACGTTTGCATTTAGGCGAATGCCATTTGGTTTATGTAATGCACCGGCCACCTTTCAATGTTGTATGATGAGCATCTTTTAGATATGGTTGGGGAGTCTGGAGATCTTCATGGATAATTTTTCTATTTTGTTCATTCATTTAAAGTTTATCTTAATGAGTTAGAAAAGGTATCAAAATGTTGCACCAAGACAAATCTTATTTTGAGTTGGTAGAAGAGCTAATTTAAGAGGGAGTTGTATTAGGGCATGTGATTTTCCATAGAGGAATCAAAGTGGACCTTACCAAAGTACAAGTCATCTTTACTCTTCAACCACATACCAATGTAAAAGTAGTAAGATCATTCTTAGGACATGTCGACTTTTATAATCGTTTTGTCAAATACTTTAGTGTAATTTCAAAACTATTATGCAATCTTTTAGTCAAATATGTACCTTTTGTGTTTGATGAAACATGTCATAAGGCTTTTGAAATGCTTAAACAACACTTGATAGGAGCCCCCATATTACAAACACCTGATTGGTCACTTCCTTTTAAAATTATGTGTGATGCAAGTGATCACACGATAGCAGTTGTTCTTGGTCAACTAGTGAATAAACTTATCAGATGCTTAACTTAATTACCCTATAACTAAGATAGAATTACTTGTTTTTATTTATACACTTGACAAGTTTAGATCTTACTTTTGGGGAAGCAAGGTGATTATTTTTTCTAACCATAGTGCAATTAGGTACTTGATGATACCTAGATGAGCAAGAATGACGCAAAGCCAATGTTAATAAGGTGGATACTCTTAATACAACAGTTTGAATTCAAGATCAAAGAAAAAGAAGGTTTTAGAAAATATGATAGTCGATCATCTGTCTCATATTGCAATCTCATGTGAAGAGTCTTTGGACAAGATCATTGAATCATTTCCGGATAAGTAATTGTTTACTATTGCTAAATTGTCATGGTTTGCTGTTATAGTGAATTATTTGAGTGCATGAAAGATCCCCAAAAAAACACTTCCTATTTCAAGTTAAGAATTACATATGGGATCAACCGGATCTTTGCAAAGTTGGTCCAGATCAAAAAATCTATAGATAATCTATAGATGTATCGCGGAAGAAGAAGTACCAAATATGTTTACACATACCAAGTATGTTATAGTGTTTACACATACCAAGTATGTTTACACATACGAGTCATCAAAAAATCTTCATATGCGTCTAGGTCAATTTAGTGGGAAAAAACAGGTTATAGAGTTTTTTATTATGGTTTTTATTAGCCTAGTCTCTTTCGTGAAGCTATTGAGTTTAGTAGACATTGCAAATATTGTTAACAAGTTGGCGGATTTCCAAACGAGATGAAATGCCCATGTCCTCGATACTTGTATTAGAAATATTTTATGTATGGAGAATTGACTTAATAGGCCAATTTCCCAACTCATTTGGAAATTAATATATTCTTATGGCGGCATATTAATGGGTTGAAGTTATTGTCACAAGAACCAAAAACCATAAAATTGTATGCCAATTTGTTCAATAAAACAATTCTAGTAGACATGGCATTCCACGTGGAATAATAAGCGATGCGGGATCTCATTTCGTACATTTTCAATTTGGAAAATTGCTTAAATATTATGGTATCCATAATCGGGTTGCAACGTCTTATCACCCAGAAACTAGTGAACAAGTGGAAGTATCTAATCAACAACTGAAAGAAATCTTACAAAGTATGGTTTGGCTGGATCGCAAGGATTGGTCATTAAGACTCAATGACATCATGGGGACTTACCGAACCACATCTAAAACATCGATTGGAACTACCCCTTACAAACTAGTATATGATAAAGGGTGTCATTTACCTATGGAACTAGCTCATCGTGCTTTATGGGCAATAAAAACTATTAATGTTGATTATGACACTGCAGGAAATAAAAGAAAGCTACAATTGTGTTTTTTGGAAGAGTTAAGAGAAGAGGCATACAAATGTTTGGCAAGGTACAAGGGAAAGCTATCCATGATACAAAACTCAAGTTGAAAACATTGAAGAATGAAACAGGTATGGCTCTATAATTCATGAATCAAATTCTTTTTGCCAAAGTTAAAGGTGAAGTGGATTGGCCCATTCGTTGTCAAAAGAGTTGGTAAATCAAGAGAAGTAGAGATCATGGATAAAAAGGAAGGTCGAACGCAAGTGGTAAACGATTATCGCTTAAAGCCATATCTTGCAGCAAGTGACATGAACGAGAAGTAATTGGATGTTGTGAGTTTCTTTGTAGACTCAAAAACATATGTAGCCACCTAAACGGGCGATGTAGTGTCGGCTGCAAACAATAAATGTAGCGCTATATGGGGAGGAAACCCATTGCATGTGTTTATTCATTATTATTTTTGTTTGTGTTTGCTTTTAACTTGTGTGATTTTTTTGTATTGATTCCACACACGTAGCTCATAAATTTTTTTGTCATCGTTAATTGTTCATCATTAAGTTGGTAAGGATGGTAGTGTGTTTGAGAGTTGGGATATATTGATATGTTTAGATCTAAATTAGAGACGAGTAGGGCATTGTTAGGACCGTGTACGTACGGAGTACTAACTGGTTCTTCGTTGTACCAGACCAAATAGTGCAGAATCCTATTTGATTGGCGATCCAATCAGGGAGAACGAAATCAAGATCAATCCTAACGATTAGAAAACGTTAAGAATTGACTAGGAA
>BJCO01006572.1:0-11028 GCA_018326465.1 Flaveria floridana
TTTGTTTTTGGTTAATTGATGATGGTGGCTATGGTGCATCGATGATTTGAGGTCATTAGGGTCTTACATTGATTTGTTTTTGGTTAATTGATGATGGTGGTTGTGGTACATCGATGATTGTTTCCCTGAGACGTCACTGAATCGGTTATGATTGCGGGACCCATTAGTTGTAAGCATTGCTATGATGACTGTGACAAAGATGATTTATGTCGATGACGACGACCTGACACGTCTGAGACCGAGTTCTAAGTTTGTATTTGATTAATGAGACTGGCTATGAGTTTGGTTGTTGTTGAAAAATACGCATACCGATCTAGCCTCTAACCAGTTACAATTTTTTTTGACGGTTTAAAGGCGATGATGATAAAAAAGTAGGCGTGACTTCGTTGTTCTGGCGTGGTAAATAACAATTTGCAGCCGCAACGAGCCCGCATATTCTGAGCCTTGTGAGGCGCAACGCGCCATTGGTTATATACCTAGTTATTATGAAAATTTAAAGTAGAGGGTTGTTTTGTATATTCACAATGATCTGTTTGTATGTGTTAAAATGATTAGATAAGTATGATATGATCTTTAAAAATTATGATTTTCTGTTATTGATGAATAGATGTATTTTGATGAAATACTTTTTACATAAATGATGATGATAAATTTTAATGGAATAAGAAATAATGATCACATGAGATGCAAAGGTAAATTAAAATGAGAACCTCTAATCATGTATAAATCGTACCACTGGTCCACGCTTCGTAATGAGTTTGGTTTGGTTTTTAAAATGCAACAATTATAGATCCATAGTTCTTCATAGAGATTAGTTCTTAAACAACACCAAAATATAAAGTACCAATAGACAATCATATTCTTTACTTTTCATATAGAATATCAAAAATAACCTGCATTTCCATCTAAAAATATATTTGCAAATGTATGTAGGCTGCACCATCAGGGGTCAATTGTTGTAAGGAGTAACTATGACTATTGGTATACATAAAGAAGATCACATTTCAATCATACCAAATTTGTGAAAAGTCATACTAGTATCAATTTTGAATTTTACACATACATAAAATGTCCATGTAAAGTCTTCATCTCGATAGATTCCACATATTGTCGTATTTGATAATCAAATTAAGACAGATGTATGTGTGTTTGATATCAACGAACTTCAAACAAACTCAATCAAATATTATTAATCAAAAGATTACAATACCAAAAGCGTTTACGTCGTTGAAGCTCGATCCACCCGAGGTGAACTCCCCTTGGGTGACCTATCACACAACTCTCTGTTCTCTCACCCTCATAACACTTTTATAAAATTAGCACACATAAAGAAATACAAATGAAAAACATCTATATGTACTATCCAGATGTTCTAACGCAAGAACATCAAGTTCTAGCATGGAAACTTCAACTTTTCGCGTTATGAGATTCTTATCCATCATCTTGAACTTTTCGCTTCCTTGTATTTCTCGCATGATTTGAGTTTTACTTTTCACTTGATATTAAAATTCATAAATGCTAGATCCTTACGACTCATAATATATCATATTTTATGAGCATAATTAATTAAAAAGCTTCTCGAAAGACCAAAAGGCATCAAATATAACATCCACATCGTTGCCGCAAAACATAATATTCTAGCTAGGAGTCGACGACATTTAGCTTCTGGCTAAAGACTATTTACGTGACTTCTAATATCTAAATTATTTAGAACACCCAAGGCTTTCTAACTTTAAAAATATTTAGCTACCAACCGTCACACCCCAACATAGAGGCCTAGATGTTTGTGATCGATTGATCGATACCAACTTACACAGCGACAAGTATGTATATATTAATAATAAGCCATTGCTTTAATTGTACCAAACAAACTTTATAATTCAATCATTAGGATATACATGACTAAGCTATATATAAGTTAACTAGGGTTGTACCGCAACGCGCTTTGCGTGTTTGAATAAACAGACTAAACTAAGGGAAACAAACACGAATGTGTTCATTCTTAGCGCCACCATAATCTGAACAGGATCATACCAACCTACGAAAAAGACATCAACCTCACAAAACAAAAGGTTTAATGTGATATTTGGCTCAGAGTTTCAAAATTGATTATAAATCAATGGCTACAGGGGGGTTGCGGGTATATACTGACCCTCCTCCAACCCTACCATGCCAAGACCATGTTGTAATCGAATTTATTGTCATGAGCTTAAACTCATCACAGCCAACCTCAAAACACAACAAACCATTCATAGAACTCAAAATCAGGTATTATAAATTTGTCTCAGATGAGTTATACTCATCATCATCGACCCAACAACATCACGCCTCACCCGACATCACCGCCAGACAGATGCCACCAAAGGCGGCCTGAAGAGACTCAATCATCTCTGGCTCCGGCCACCGCCAAAGATCCCCGTCATCAAAACCCTATCGGATGTGGGTGTGCACAAGAGAAAGAATCTGTCCGGGAGCGCGTAGGTAAGCCAACAGTGGGCCGACAAAGACCTGCCCTAGATAGGGAACCCACCCTCAAGAAAACCCTCTTCTACATGCGGTTTAAGAAAGATGGATGACCAGCCGAGAGGAAGCGATGGCCAAGCCGGAGCGACCACCACCTCCGCACCACCATCACTAACACCAAGGAAGAGCTAGGGTTTCTTTAGGGAAGGACGGAGGCATAGAAATGTTATGACTCGTTTTCCGGTCAACCTATGCCAGTATTACTACACGTGTCGCCGCCTGCGTCACCTCTTAAAACCGAAAATCTCCATCGAAGGACGTCAAACACAAACCCAAGGCCGCCGGTCAACAGACCACCGGTATATTCCATGGTGGTAGCGGTGCAGACGGCGACGACAAACAGAGGCCAGTTGGCACACTGGTAATTCCTCCCACGGCCGACGGCGATGGAGGCGGCAGCGGTTCCCCTCTCTCTCTCTCTACGAATCAACCGGAGGTGTGAACAGGAGGCAATAAAATGGCCAAACGAAGCCGCTATCGCCCTCGTCGCCGGCGGCACCATCACATAGAAAGCCTCCCCTTAGAGACATGAAGAAAACTTGGAAAACCCATAAAGATGAGGCATATCTGTAAGTCTCTTTGTTTAAAATGGAGATGGTGGGTTGGCACACTTCCCAACACAAATTGAGGACCGTAGATGTCAATTGAACGGCCACAATCTCGCATTTTACTGTTCATCGCTTTGCTTTTTCATAGTATAGAATAGCTTGTTTAATATTCTTCTTGTATTTAAATGGTCATGTAAGTTCTATTATGAATGTTCTAAGCTTGTGATCATATGCTAATTTCTAAAGGGTCATATGGTTCACTGAATTTTTTTAAAGGATTTGAAAATGGAATTTGTATTGAAATTGAAATGTAATATTTTTCAACCTTTTTATGATGTTTGGTTGGTAAATATTAAAAAGGAATTGGAATCTTAATAAAAAGTGTAAAAACCTCATCACGATCTTTACATATTGTTACACTTGATAATCAAATTAAGACGGACGTGTGCGTGTGTAATATCAATGAACTTCAAACAAAATAAATACAATAAATGATTACAATATCAAATGAGTTTACATCGTTGAAGTTTGATCCATCCGATATGAGCTCCCCTCGGGCGGCCTATCACATGACTCTCTACTCTCTCACCCTCAGAGTACTTTTACAAAACGAAAAACACATAATGAAATACAAAGGAAAAACATCTATTTATACTATTAAATGTTCTCGGGTGACAACATAAGGTTTTTATATGGTAACTCCAAGTTCTCGCGCAATAGGATTTGTATCCATCATCTTGAAGTTCTCGCATCTTTGTATTTCTTGCATGATTTGAGTTTTTGATTTTATTTGATATTGTAATCTATAAAGACTAGGTCCTTACAATTTCCTCCTACGGATTATGATATCAAGCTATGTTTGACTTTGGTCGCACATCTTCATAAATTATCTGGTCCTCATGTATCATAAACTTCAGTCTTCTCCCTCGGTAGAGAGCTCCTTATAATGTATAGCTTCATAAAGGATATCACATCTGGCCTTTAAATCTGGCCTTCAATGCATCCTTCAACTTCTATGCTATTATGAATTTCATGAAGCCATGAATGATGTTGTTTGGTATGCTTATTTTGATCAGCCATAAAGCCTTTGAGTCCACATCCATCTTTTTCAGATGTTCATCTGAGTACTTTTTGAGATCTTTGGGAAGCGTGACTCCACCTTCACAAGTAGCTTAAACCATAGGGATATATGGTCCATTCAGAATAGAGAGCCACAGTCTCAGATCTTGATTCCTTAAAAAATCTTACATTCGGATTTTCAACGTATCATAGTCATATGGTGTGAACATGGAGGTTTGGTTTGAGTTTCATTCTTCAAGTCATGCTTACTTGAGATGGCTACATCAGTCACTTTAAAAGGATAAATGGATATGAAGGAGTGTGGTGTTAGATAGTGTGATAAAAAAGAAACAAGTTTTTTTAAAAGATGACTTCTAGAAAATCAAGAGCCCAAGCTCCGATACCACTTGTTAGATTAGGGTTATGGATTAACAAGACATTTCTATTTGATTAAAAGTTAACAAATACGGAATCTAAGTTAACAACTTATTAACAAACATAAATACTTTGAGTAATGATAAATACACAAGTTGTTCTTTCAAAGTATTCACTTGATTAATCAAAACTGAGTGCAAAGAGTAATATTCAGCAGATACATAAGTGACTTAACAAAGCTTACGTCTACCACACAAGTATAAGGGTTTTATACTATGAAATCTAAACAATAAGAATAAACTATTCTATATTCAAAATGTACAGCAAGACAGAAGATTGACACATCAGAGTTAGGAAGCTTCAGTACTATGTTGTCTCCAAAAATTAGAACACAATAGTTATCGGTAGAGACATCTTGTATTATGAAACAACTGATCAGCAGCTTATGGAGTTCAGTGCTGATCAGCGACAGTCGATCAGCAGCACATCAGATAAGTGTTGATTTGTAGTTGCTCAGCATATGTAGATCGACAGTCATTCAACACATGTTGTTCGGCAGTTGATCCAGCACTTGGCAGAAATCGGCAGTTGATAGCCAATGCTGAATTCATGAGTTTTTGATAATCAATCCTTGAAAAGGAGACTCAAAAACTCCAGCTTCAAGAATTGGTTTAGAAACCTAAAAATTATTCTAAGGAAGAGGCCAAGATGTATGCTCTCAAAGGACTAATCCTGTAAGAACCAACTACCCAGATGGTTGTTGCCCATAGGAATAAGGAAAAGCATGTGCATGACTCCATAAAAGAACCTGGTATCATGCTTGCCTCTACGATTCTAAAACATTTGATGAATTTGGAAAACATGCATCTACTCAACATTATTCGTCAGATAAATGAAATAATCCTATTTTGTTCAGTATCTACAAAATTCAAATGAAAAGATTTAGTATATTTCATACTTATTATCTTAATCAAATTATAAACCAACTGCAAAATATATAATGGAATCCCGATCCACCATAACTTAGCGAATGGTTAAAGCACTCCTGGGGGCAGGATTATGTAGGTAGGTAATGATTATCATTTGTGTCAATTTACACAAGTTTCGGGTTGAGTTCACATGACGAGTGTTATGTAGCATGAGTACAGTAAACCTCAACTGTGCCTACTTAACTTACTTAAGCGATATTTTCCCTTAAGTAGTGACTGCAGAACTAACCCAAATGACTTAGGAGTCACAGTTGTACCTTTCATTAAAACCACAGGCTCGATATAGGATAATCTCTAACACCATGGGTGTAGATACATCGGGTGAAATTTCACATATATGGGGTGGCTTAAAATATCAAATCTAATTTGACATTTATTTAATGTTTTAAGTTATCATCTTGGTTAGGATGACTTGTAGCATGATAAAGGTCGGGCAATTGTTAGTCGAATTCAAATTTACATTAGTTAATGATAGTTATTACAAGTCCTTTCAACTCTAGATACGATGCTATTTTAAATACCCTATTTATGTTGTACATTAGATATTCGATCATAGAGAAATTCAACGTTACTATAAGGTATTATTCAAAGAGTTACACATTCGACAACATCAAGTAATAACGTGTAATGGTTTCACGTTATCTATCACGAATTACGACTTAATCGGGGGTCAAAACATAATCACATATTGTAGGTTCCCACTTACTCTAAGATCTCAATTTTGTCTCGCGTTTGTTTCCATCTGCAGTCTTCAAATCATTATCTTTGGTTTAAATTTTGAATAAAACAATTTACAACGAAAATTAAAAGGCAGACTGGATTTTAATAATCTCACATATTACCTATTTCCCAATAATAAGTCATACTATCAGTTTGGCCGATAATAATATAAACTTTTATTTTTGTTATCAATGACAGTCATAGTAGCATAATTATCATTGATTTATACTTGTTTTTCACTCGATTTTTACTCCATTTCGTTCTATATTTTTCCATTTCATTCACAAACATCATCGTAAACAAAATCGAGTGAAAACTAAGTGTAAATTAATGAAAGATTATGTTATTCGGATTGCCCTTGGCAACATAAATAAAAGTATTATCGATCAAATTAATAGTATGAATTACTATCGGCCCAGTGGCAGGACTAGAAATTTATTTTACTGGGGTCATTTTTTTCGATGTTAGGATTTCTTTCAACTAGGCGTTACAATTTTCGGGTCGGGTCGGAATTTTTACATTGAAGTTCCAATCGGCAACTAAAGTCATTAAATATATGTTTGGTTCACGAAATGTTTAAATTAGATTTCCATTCCAAAGCCTAATACCAAAAACTTGTAGGTCAAAACAAACAAAGCATGTCAAAGATTTTGATTTTTTTAACTAAAATTCATCTGCTAAACTAGAAATCGATAACTAAGCTAAAATTTATTCACAAAACTGAAAGCCTCTTAGAACCAAAAAATCCTTCACTAAAGTAAAAATCAAATCAATAAATCATGACTTTCAAATAGAGATCTTTAAATCAAATATCACAAAATATAGTTATAAACTTCAAGGAAAATAAAGTATAAGGTGACCCTCCTATATTACATAAATAAAGAAAGAACTTAAATATGTCATGACCTACCTTGTAATCGAGACTCATCTTCCTAAATCAATATAGAAGCACCATAGAAAAAATTTTCTTCAATATATCTTCTTTTAGTAGTCAATTAACCAAAGCAAAAAATTAGATAGAATAATACAGTGACGATTGAGGGAGGGTTAGGGTTAAAAGGAACTAGGGGTAAAATAGTAACTCAGCTTTAAAAAAAGTATGAAAAAACCAAGCTCCTAGCTTCAAACCTGCAGCAAGTTAATGCCCATGTCAAAGGAGAGAAAACCAATTTGCCTAAATTCTTTGTTGTGTTTGTATTAGAACTAATAATACTAAACAGTTTGAACAGATGACCTAGGAAAAATAATGTGATAAAAACTCATTTAAAATTCGAACAAACGACCTAGACATAGTTATAAAACACGCACAAGGAATGGAAGCCGGAGAACTAAGCTTAGTTTTTGTGATTTTTTAGATTTAGTAATATTAGTGGGTTCACTTTTAAAAAAACTATAAGTTCACTCAAAGTTCCAGTATTGAAGAGTCTACTACTGGTACAAAACTCAATGGGGTCAGTTGAACCCATACCCCTAAGGGTAGGTCCGCTTCTTATAGCGGCCTACAAGTAATAATTAGAATTATAAAAATCCAATTTGCCAAATTAAATAAACACATCTATTCCATTTGGTTCCAGAACACCCATAAAAAGACAAAGATTACAAATAACCAAAACAACCAAACCAACCACGGGTCAATAGTGCTCAATTTTTAGTAAAACGAATAAAAAACAATAACAGACGATCGCTTTGTCAAAAGACAACTTTTTTTACTAATAAAAACATAAGATCGTATAACAATAATGTTTAAACGCGCACACTGATATCATTGTTGGGATCGTGCACCAGTTTGAACTTTTAAAACTATAATGTTTGTCAAATTAAATGTACGCTTAATGCAGAATCGTTTAACATGCTAGTTGATTCAAAATCAAATTCCAAACAAGTATCCAATTACACTTGATTAAGTAATTAATCAAAACACATCCACAGGGTGCTGTGATAGAAACGAAAAGAAGAAAACAGGGAAGAAAACTCAATTCATTTCATCGCTACCCAATTCGTACAACTCAAACGGTATATAACAACCTAACGAGCATAACGACTATCGTTACTCAAGTTCCAATGTAAACGAAAGACACCCTTAACCATCATTTATTATAACAATAGTCCTTCAACTTATTCGTATCATGACACAGGGGGTTATAGTTTCTACCTTTGTCGATCAAAAGTAAACACCAAACATGAGGGATGCAACAATGGTCTCGCTAGATAACCCGTTAACAAAAACCAAGACAACTCTTGCAACAGTGTGGCGACGCGAGGCGGCAGCGGTGTCAGTGACGGCGGTGTATGGTGGTGTTTGGCCAAGGTCACGAGCGCAAAGGTAGGGTTAGGCGACAACTACAATTGCATATAAGGGCTACCCCCTATAATTTTAGTTACAATTTTAACATGTGTAAATCACACTCCTGAGTAATTAACGTTTAACACTTTCGGTCAATTAACACTTAATTACCAATGATTCTTGTAGTTTACTAATTACCAATTAGTTAGATAAACTCATAAAGGTTTAATGTTTAACCTTTGAAAGTTTAAATTTTTAATCGTTTAACCCCGTGATTAATTAATTATTTCATTAAATATTTAACTAATAGTTATTTCTCTAAATAATCAGCCACCATTTATTCATTCCCCGTTTCGTGAACAATAGACGTTAATCTTTCATTCTTGTCCATAATGTAACTCTTTGGATCGTTCGATGGCAACACGTGATATTATCATGATCGGACATCAAATAGCTAACAATGTAAATACTCATTAAACAGTCATTTTAAAACATACTAGAACATGTGTAAAACTTTTCAACGAACTTATGTAGGAAGAGCAACAAGTGACGTGGTGTTAAACAATTTATGTGAGGTGCTTAACAAACAGTTAGTGAGAGGAAGGGACATGCCTCTTATAATATGCCAATAGTTCATCAAGAATACCTAATGAAGAGGATTGTGGTTGTGCATAAAGTAATTGCAACATGTGATGGTCCCTAGACCCCAAATGCAACAAAAATGTTTAAGAAGATAAAGTCTAAAGCCAGTTATTACATTCTTATTTGGAATGGCAAAAATAAATATCAGGTAAGTAAATAATTTGTTGTTTAATTTCATAAATAATCATGTTCCTGTAGAAACTAGGATTTAACATCAATGCCATGTAAGCATGTTATGGTACGTGAGACAACATGATATTGATATGGCATACAAGAGATATTGGTTTACATAGTTTACTGCCTAACACTTGGAAATAAAGTGTATGTCAATACAATTGAGCAATCAAAGGAATCACATGTGTGTTGAGGCCCCTAGATCAAGGATCAATCATTGATAAACAATAGATAAGAGTATGTACAGATTTGTGCAGTGACTCGATGGAAAACAAGGTCAAACAGGACACCCAAAACACATACAATGCAATCTTGTTTAAACACAGTATTCGACATACACAATGGCGGTTAACACTAACAAAACGAACACACTTACCCTTTAATTCTCGCCTAAATTACATGTTTGACTTTAATTGACTAATTTCTTGATTACAAATATCCAACAATCACTCCCCTAATCAAGAAATTCTTCAACTTGTTTTCTCTATTCTTCTTCATCCGTTGTGTAGCCTTCTTGTCCATCTTTCTTAACTTTGCACTTTTTGTTTCGGATCATATCAATGTCAACCTTCCTTGAGATAATTTGATATCAGCCTAACTGACTTCGGATCAAATAATCTTCTTCTTTTGACTATGACTAACTTGATATCAACTTACGTAGTTTAGGATCAGATTAATCAATATTCGGGTCTTTCGGTTGCGTAACAAATCAAAACCTCACTTCTAATAATAGTACACGGGTTTTTTTGGTCGTTTATAACGAATCAAAACCTTCTATTCTTTTTATCACAACAACAAACATGGTCTTCGGTTGTAAGATGAATTAAAACAAACTAACTAGGTCTTTCGGCCATCTAACAAATCAAATCAATTGTTGCTTGTTGAGAGCAGTCTTCGATTGTAAGACAAATCAAAACCAATTGTACGGGGCTTTTCGGTTGTCAAACAAATCAAACCAACTGTTCGTGGAACTGGTCCTTTGGTTGCCGATCAAATCTGAACGATTCCTTTTTTCTTTCTTTTTAAATTCTATTCTTTTTCTAGAACATATATTTCTTTTATAAACAAAACATTTATTTTGTTTATACTTTTAAATACTGAGTTTAAAAATATGTTTCCTTTTAAAATGCTTTCTCAAAAAATAAACTCAAATTTGATTTTGAGTTTTCTTTTAATTTTAACACCAAAAATGATTTCCTTTAAACCTTAAAAATCCTTGGAAGTCCCACTGACGGTTTCCTCCAACAATGATTTTGACTTTTTTAAAGTCAAAATTGACAAATAATTCCTTTTGTATCGTCCTTGTAATTATCCGAACACAACAAATCGATTTTGTAGCCTTTTCAGTTTGTTGAATCTTTTAATGAAATTGCTTTGGAATAGTCTGTTTGATGATCAAAAGCTTGATCAATAATTTGATTTCGTTTTTCTTTTCGCTTGAATGGGTTCGGGAAGGACGAATCGGATAGATCTGTTGTTCTTAATTTCTGGGAATGGATTATATGTAATTGATTCCTGAAAATGTTAATGAGATCGATGTTGAAGCGGTCACTTTTGATTTTCTGTTTCACTTTTGATTTTGGTCGGATTCGTCGGAGTTTCTTCTTCTCCGATCGATTCTTCAATAGTTTCTGGTTTTTATTAATCAGTTGATCCTATTCTCGATTGATGATGGTGATTGCACCTAAATCAATAATCGGTCTCGTTGATTATG
>BJCO01006594.1:0-10440 GCA_018326465.1 Flaveria floridana
GAACACAAATTATATATATAGTATATACATGTAGGTAAATAACCTGATTATATACACATGCATGTTTGCATATATATACATACATATTATTATTACGACTCGTAACGTAATATAATAAAACTTCTCGACGTAATATATATAATAATAATTATTTTTAGGGTTGTCACAATACAACATGTCAAAATATGCTAAGCTTCATCTAATCTAAGTGATTAAGAGTATTTAGCACATGGGGCTTACAAAAACCATAACCAAACTCACAGAAATGGAAGAATACATGATGGATCTAGAGGTTTTTAAACCGAAATGAGTAGAGGTGGGTTGTGTGATGATGAATCTTCCTTGAAAGTGCTCGATCTTCAATCTTGGTGTAAGGCACCGTTCTAGGAACTCTTACAGTTGGACATTCATCACACATAATATTTAAAACACATTAAGATTCTTTAGAATGATAAAATCATCATAGCAAAATAATTTAACAAAAAACACTTGATGCATTAATAATTACTTTTGCAAAGTAAAACATCATTGTTAAAGTTACAAAATAATATTTAGTTGCATTACAAGACAAAAATAACATGTATGCATAAGATGGATGCCAGTCTCTTATTTGCCAAGTAGCTTCACCCTCGTGCCATCCCCAACAACAAGTTACCTGCCAACTGAAAATGCATAAAAGTCAGCATTGCTGAGTGAATTCTAGTTTTATAAATAAAATACTTTCCATTTGTTTAAAACATTTTCTTTACTTTTGTACATGGTCATTCATCATAATACATCATGATATTGACTTATTATCTTCTATTATCACACGTATTCGTTCGTTTCGCACTTTTTCATTATCTTTCACTTCTATCTAAATCCTGTCATAAGCTATGCCTCATCATTGGGCACAAAGCCACCTCAGTCTTGGGGTTAAGCGACAAGGATCCCGTTTCGCACGTATGGATCAGTCACCAAAACTGACTCCCATGTGTGTGAACCCTCATGGGTTAGCCAATATCGCATGCTATATAACACACAGTTGAGCTAACAACTCTCAGTGAGTTGTGAACCTCCTTAAATTTTGCTTGCGAGACTTTCATTCATTCGTTATGTTCCACTTTTCATTATCTTTAATCTTTCACTTCGTTTATGATAATACTTTACGTACATGATCATAACACACCACGTAAAGTCACGTAATAATATGTAGTGTGGAACATATATAACAGGCTTCAAACATGCATAACAACAACAAGCATAACCACCAAAACATCTCATGGTCTTAGTCTTTAAATTTCAAATCCTCAAAATTTCAAAAAATTTTCTAAGGAATTAGGCGCATGGGCACTATGCAGGCACATAAGTACTATGTAGGCGCATGGATACTATGTAGGCGCATGAATAGTTAGGCACATGGGAAAACTTAGGCGCATGGGAAAAACTTAGGCGCATGGGCCCTGCTTGGGCGTATGAGCACTATGCAGGCACATAGTACTTAGGCGCATTGACACTTAGGCGCATGAGCCACTCATGCGCATAGGCAGTGGGCGCATGGGCAAAGTGTTTTGGGCGCATGAGCCAACAGTTAGGCGTATGGGCAGACTTAGGTGCATGGGCTTTCTAGGCGCATGGGCAGACTTAGGCGCATGGGCTTTCTAGGCGCATGGGCAGACTTAGGTGCATGGGCATTCTAGGCGCATGGCACTATGTTTGGCGCATGGGCAGGAATCCTATTTAACTTTATACTATTTCAGTCCTAAAAATCAATCTAACATACTTCTTGACCAATATCTAGCATACTAACACCTTAATCATTCATGTAAGCATGTAATACAACAATTCATACATCAACACACATTCACCCGTATAAAACAGGGTAAAACACTCGGTATAACATAACAAGAGTTATAAAAAGTTAGTTACATATATTTTCAGCCCCAAAAAAAGTTTAAAACATGTAAAACCGAGGGATCTAGAACTCACCTGTTGTAGCTTTCGAGCCAAACTTCTTCAAACTCGAGCTCACAAGGTGTTCTAACACCTAATTCATGCTAAAAGCACACAACCAAACATACATACACACATAAGGCTCGGTCCAAGCTGAAAATTCGGTTGAAACCTAGAACCGATGGAACTCTCTTCTTCTCTCTCTAAAAGACCGAATCAGTTGATAGAACAGAGTAGTGGAAGGCCATGCCCACCTTTTTAAACATAATAATAATAAAGTTTGCCTCTTGCATAACTTTAACCCCTTAACTTGGGTTATTTTACTTTTCTTTCTTTTTTACTCTTCTTCTCTTTTCTTTTATAAATTTCCGGGTGTTACAAGTCCATCCCCCTTATATAGGTTTCGTCCCCGAAACCTTTTATTCATCAAACAATTATGGGTAATATTGTCTCATCTCTTTCTCAATCTCCCACATAGACTCAGATCCTTTCTTGTGCCACCACTGTACTCGGACCAGTGGAACCACTTTATTCCGTAATCTTTTCTCTTTTCGATCAATGATTGCCACATGTTGCTCTACATAATTGAGCCGTTCATCCACTTCAATATCCTCCAGTGGCACACTCATATTTTATCTGCTAAGCACTTTTTCAGATGAGATACATGGAATGTTGGATGAATCCCACTTAACTCATCGGGTAGCTTTAACCAATAGGCCACCTCTCCTACTCAAGCAATGATTCGAAAAGGTCCTATATACCTCGGGCTCAGCTTACCTTGCTTTCTGAACCCAATAATTCCCTTCCAAGGTGAAACCTTTAGCATAACTTTATCACCCACCTTGAACTCAATCAGTCTACGCCTCTTGTCAGCATAGGACTTTTGCCTATCTTTTGCTGCCTTCATAAAGGCTTTAATCTTCTCTAACTTTTTAGTTGTGGCCTCGATTGCCTCAATACTCCCTAACTCTTTCTGTCCAATGTCACCCCAACATACGGGCATCCTACACTTTCTACCATATAGCATCTCATAAGGTGGCATACAATGCTGGCATGATAACTATTATTGTATCAGAATTCAGCTAACGGTAAGTGTTTGTTCCAACTTCCTCCGAAATCAATGACGCATGCCCAGAGCATATCCTCAAGCGTATTTATAGTTCTCTCTGACTGACCGTCCATCAGAGGGTGATAAGCTGTACTGATATGTAACCTCGTCCCCATCGCATAGTGAAATCTCTTCCAAAACTTAGAGGTGAACCGGGTGTCATGATCAGACACAATGGACACTAGTACACCATGAAGAGTTACAATCTCCTTGATAAACAGATCCCTCAACCTCTCAGATGAATATGTTTCACGTATCGGCAAAAAGTGATCACTTTTCATCAAACGGTCGACTATCACCCATATGGCATCGTAACCTCTTGCCGTATGCGGCAACTTCATAATAAAGTCCATGGTGATGTGCTCCTATTTCCAATCGGATATATCCAAAGGTTGAATCTTTTCATATGGCTTTTTATGTTCCACCTTCACTTGTAAGCAAGTAAGGCACTTACTCACATACTCTGCTACGTCGCGCTTCATTCCCGACCACCAATAATCCTTCTTCATATCCTGATACATCTTCGTGGCACCAGGATGAATCGAGTATCTAGTCTTATAAGCTTCATCCATGATTCGTCCCCGTAGATCTCCATAACGAGGGATCCATATCCGCCTGAAGCAGATTTTAACTCCAAGAGTGTTTTCACCCAACTCCGTGACTAAACCTCTCATTCTTTCAGAGTTAAGGCGATCTTCTTTCAACGAGTCATCTTGGAATCCCTTGACCTGTGTCATCACATCAGAGGTCATCACCAACTAGTAAGCTTTCACCTAGATTAGCTCGAGTCTCTCCTTTCGGCTAAGGGCATCGGCCACTACGTTGGCCTTGCCCGGATGGTAGTGGACAATCATAATTCTTGATAAGCTCCAACCATCTCCTCTGCCTCATGTTCAAATCCTTGTGCTCGAAGAAGTACTTCAAGCTTTTATGGTCAGTGAAGATGGTGACTTCGTCCCGTATAAGTTCTCCCTCCAAATCTTCAATGCGAAGACCACAGCCGCTAGCTCCAAATCGTGGGTAGGGTAGTTAGCCTCGTGGATCTTCAATTGTCGAGATGCATAGGCTATAACCCTCCCTCGGTTCATCAACACGCAACCCAGTCCCGAATAAGAAGCGTCCGAATACATACCAAGTCTTTGCTTCCTTTGGGTAGCATCAAGACAAGAGCTTGAGTCAACCTCATCTTCAACTCCTCGAAAGCATTCTCTTGCGCTTGACCCCATACGAACTTCACATCTTTACGAGTCAACTTAGTCAACGGAGAAGCTATCTTAGAGAAGTCTTGGATGAATCTCCTATAATAACCCGCCAAACCTAAGAAACTACAGATCTTGGATGGCGTCTTTGGAGATTTCCATTGCATCACTTCTTCAACCTTTGTTGGGTCTACCATGATCCCTTCAGGATTAACAACATGACCCAAAAACTGAACCTCCCATAACCAGAACACGTATTTGGAGAACTTGATATACAGTTTCTCCCTTCTAAGCGTCTCCTGTACCTCCCGAGTGTGACCGCCATGCTCCTCTTCACTCTCTGAATAAATCAGGATATCAACGATGAACACAATCACTGATTTATCCAACATCGGCCGACACACTCAATTCATCAAGTCCATAAAGGCAGCTAGCGCGTTGGTTAAGCCAAAGGACATCATGAGAAATTTGTAGTGTCCATAACGCATGCATGAAAGCTGTCTTAGGAATATCTTGCTCATTCACCTTCAGTTGATGGTAACCAGATCATAGATCTATCCTCGAGAACCAACCTTGAAGCTGATCAAACAAGTCATCAATTCTTGGTAAAGGATATCGGTTCTTCACCGTCAACTTGTTTAACTCACAATAGTCGATGCACATCCTCATACTACTGTCCTTCTTCTTTACAAATAAGACCGGAGCACCCCATAGAGAGATACTCAATCAAATGAACCCTTATCTAATAGCTCTAGCAACTTAGCCATCAATTCCTTCATCTCAGTTGGAGCTAGACGATACGGTGCCTTAGCAATAAGTTGAGCACCAGGTATTAGATCAATCTGGAACTTGATCTCGCGGTCAGGTGGCACACCAGATAGGTCTTCCGGGAACACGTCCGGGAAGTCACACACAACTGGTACGCCGAACAATTATGGTACTGACGCATCCACATCCTTCACGTAAGACAGGTAGGCATTACATCGATGTTTCATATACTTCTCTACCAAAACCATCGAAATCACTTTCGGAACCGTAGTAACTCGATCACTGTAGATCGTCACCAAACTCCCGTCGGGCGCGGTCAATCAAATCATCTTCTTGCGACACACAATATTTACCACGTAGGCTGCTAGCCAATCCATCCCTAAGACTACATCGAATCCGCCTAAGGTCATCACAAACAGTCTTGCAGGAAACCTATGACCTTCTAATTCTATGTCACAACCTTCTATCAGATCAGAACTCTTGGTAGACTTACCGATGGCAGTTTCTACATCGAAGGGCTCATCAATACTTCTACTTCTAACAGGAAACTTAGAACAAAAGACAGTAGAAATGAAAGTCCTACTGGCACTAGAATCAAGTAATACAACGGCACAAGTTTGGTTTACTAGGAACGTACCTGACATGACATCAGGGTCCACCCTATCCTCCTCCATGGTCATAGTGAATGCTCTGGCGGTCTCTCTCTGCCCTTCATTCCTCTTCCTCTTCTTCACCCTAGAACTCTCAGCCCTTGGCTTCTTTCAATCCCTACTCAGACGGCCCTTTTCACCGCAGTTATAACACCTTACAACCCCACACTCTCTTGCCACAAACCCAGGCTTCCTACATTTGAAGCAGATGTTCAATCCCCATTTACACTCTCCTGTATGCTCCTTTCTGCATTTATCACGCCTCTTCGTCCCCGCACCTGATGTAACCACCCTTCGATTATCCACCATTGCCTTCTTGTTATTTGGAGTGAAACCACCATGACCAAACCACTTTCCATTCCAGTTCTTGTCACCACCTCCCTTCTTACTCGCCTCTACCACTGCCACCTCTCTCTTATCATACAACCTCCCTGCTAGATCAACCACCGACCTAAATGTGCTCGGCTAGGCGGCGATCATGTGCCTGCGGATATCCGCCGGCAAACCTTGTATATACCTCTTGATCTTTCATGACACGGGTGTCACCTAGCCTGGCTCCAGCCTTGCCATGTCGTTAAACTTGGTTGTATACAGCTGGTGTGTCATGGTTCCCGCCTCCAGCTGCAGGAACTCCCTCTTGATCTTGTCGAGTTCCCTGTGAGGACAAAGCTCCTCAATCACCAGCTTCTTCAGTTCTGGCCACCTCATCCTGCCAATGTCCCTGCTACCTTTAGCCTGGACAATGTTGTCCCGCAAGTACAAAGGCCGAATCCACAAACGAGTGGGTAGCAAACTTCACCTTCTGATCTTCTCGACACTCGCTGATATAGAGTACCGCCTCCATCTCCCTCACACATCGGTGAGTAGCAACAGTATTGCCATTCCCATCAAACGTTAGGGTCTTGCACCTTTGAAATGCCTCGTAGTTACAGCCCCATGCAGTTTCCTGCACAGCCTCCTCCTCGTCATCATCACTGGGGGCAACCGTCTCAGCCTCCAGTTGCTCTCGTTCTCCTCTCTCATCATTCCCTCTCTCAACGGTCTTCTTCTTCTCCTTCTTTTCCTTCTTCTCATCCTCCCTCACAGCTCTAATCATTTCAGTTACCATAGACGGCAGAATCGTCTGCATGACTTCATGAACCTCCTCGACTACCGCCTTTTTCACTGATGCCCTCAAGTTAGCACTCTTATCACCAATTTCCTGGTGATGAATCTCAGGCTCTTCAGGTGCTATTTTGGCAGCTCTAGCCCTGCTACTCGTGACACGTGGTCCAGTACCACGTCCACCACGTACTCCACCTCGGGAGGCCTTTGATGATCTACCACCGGCCATCTCTAATCACTATAAGATTTAAACACCAATACGATCATTCAAGGTAATAACTCAGATAATGTCAAGTATAGTAAGTCACTAATTAAAGTGGCTAGTTGTGATTAGCCACTTACTTTACTCTTCACTCCCCAAGCACTTCCTATCCTGACTACATAAGTATTCAAATCTACTAAGAGCACATAAGTCAAATAACACACGCACATAATACCGGTTAGCTTTAAGAAAAATACCTGATGGCACGTAGCTACTTGGGCTAGCATCCTTCCACTTTTCTTGTCCCATTCTTAGTTTAAGTTTTATATTTCGAAATTAATTTTCCCAATTCTCTTAAACTTTGGCTCTGATACCAACTTGTAAGGCCCCGTTCCCGGAACGCTTACAGTTGGACATCAATCGCACATAATATTTAAAACACATTAAGATTCTTTAGAATGATAAAATCATCATAGCGGAATAATTTAACAAAAACCACTTCATGCATTAATAATTTCTTTTGTCAAGTAATACATCGTTGTTAAAGTTACAAAATAATATTTAGTTGCATTACAAGACAAAAATAACATGTATGCATAAGAGGAATGCCAGTCTCTTATTTTTGCCAAGTAGCTTTCCCTCGTGCCATCCCCAGCAACAAGTTACCTGCCAACTGAAAATGCATAAAAGTCAGCGTTGCTGAGTGAGTTCTAGTTTTATAAATAAAATACTTTCCATTTGTTTAAACATTTTTTTTTACTTTCGTACATGGTCATTCATCGTACGTACATTAAGATATTGACTTATTATCTTCTATTATCGCCCTATTCGTTCGTTTAGCACTTTTTCATTATCTTTCACTTCTATCCAGATCCTGTCATAAGCTATACCCCATCATTGGTCACAAACCCACCTCAGTATTGGGGTTAAGCGACAAGGATCCCGTTTCGCACGTATGGATCAGCCACCAAGATAGACTCCCCTTGTGTGTGTACCCTCATGGGTTAGCCAAGATTCCACGCTATATAACACACAGTTGAGCTAACAACTCTCAATGAGTTGTGAACCTCCTTAAATTTTGCTTGCGAGACTTTCATTCATTCGTTATATTCCACTTTTCATTATCTTTAATCTTTCGCTTCGTTTATGATAATACTTTACGTACATGATCATAGCACACCACGTAATGTCACGTAATAATACGTAGTATGGAACATATATAATAGGCTTCAAACATGCATAACAACAACAAGCATAACCACCAAAACATCTCATGGTCTTAGTCTTTAAATTTCAAATCCCCAAAATTTCAGAAAATTTTCTAAGGCATTAGGTGCATGGGTACTATATAGGCGTATGAGCACTATGTAGACGCATGGGTACTATGCAAGCGCATGAACAGTTAGGCGCATGGGAAAACTTAGGCGCATGGGAAAAACTTAGGCGCATGGCCACTACTTAGGCGCATGCTACTTAGGCGCATTGACACTTAGGCGCATGGGCAAAGTGTTTTGGGCGTATGAGCCAACAGTTAGGTGTATGGGCATACTTAGGCGCATAGGCTTTCTAGGCGCATAGGCAGACTTAGGCGCATGGGCTTTCTAGGCGCATGGGAACTATGTTTGGCGCATGGGTAGGAATCCTATCTAACTTTACACTATTTCTGTCCCAAAAATCAATCTAACATGTTTCTTGACCAATATCTATCATACTAACACTTTAATCATTCATGTAAGCATGTAACACAACAAATCACGCATCAACACTCATTCACCTGTACAAAACAAGGTAAAACACTCGGTATAACATAACAAGAGTTATAAAAGTTAGTTACATACATTTTCAGCCCCAAAACAAGTTTAAAACATGTAAAACCGGGGATCTAGAACTCACCTGTTACAGCCTTCGAGCCAAACTTCTTCAAACTTGAGCTCACAAGGTGTTCTAACACCTAATTCATGCCAAAAGCACACAACCAAACACACATACACATATAAGGCTCGGTCCAAGCTGAAAATTCGGTTGAAACCTAGCAAAACACAAGAAAAACTTACCTTTCAGCCAATTCTTCTTCTTCTTCTCTCTAAAACCGATGGTACTCTCTTCTTCTCTCTATAAAAGACCGAAGCAATTGATGGAACAGATTAGTGGCGGCCATGCCCACCTTTTAAACATAATAATAATAAAGTTTGCCTCTTGCACAACTTTAACCCCTTAACTTAGGTTATTTTTGACTTCTCTTTCTTTTTACTCTTCTTCTTTTTTCTTTTATAAATTTTTGGGTGTTACACTTGGTCTTCAATCTTTAAAGATCTTCCCAAAATCACCTAAGAGACTTGAGAACTAGGGTATTGTGTGAAAAAATGGATATGATCTAAATGGGTAGTAATTGGGTTTAAAATCCATAATGGGCCGAACACAATTATGTCTTCTAAACACGGTTGTGTTGGCTGTTAGATATTATACAGACCTATTAGACTAACACAGTTTATGTTCAAATTGAACACAGATGTGACACTAAGTTTTCCTCATAAGCTGCATCAAATCTTGAGCTCTTTTCATAAAAATCACCAAGTTTTCACCGGGCACTATAATATTCAATTAGAATATAAATAAGTGACTAATAAATGAGTTTTTTTTACCAAAAACCACCCAAATTTTGGGGGAATATGTACTATTAACATGTATAATTATTAACATATCAAATATTCCCACACTTGAACTTTGGAGCTTGTGTTTCATCCATTAGTCAACTTAAAAGGATAAAGTATCGATGGCTCATCATATTCGAATCCGCTCTGAACCGAAGTTGGGACTTGTGTTTCATCCATTATCGTCTTTGGTTCTAATTATTTCTCTAACAAATCAAAGGATGGAGCCGGATAGGCTTCACTTCCATCCTCTTGGTTCACATCGATGTTGCAAGATGGACTCTCTTGTAGAAGGTAGACATAGAGCTTATTAACTTCAACACTTAATGACTTTAAGGCACGATCATGTTCAACGAGTTGTTTCTCAAAATTATCTTGATTACATGTATTCTGTTGAGAAAACATATTAATTCCTTGTTGTAGCAACTCATGTGATGATGGACGATGCTCGATCTGGAATGGTGGTATAGTAGACTCCTCAAATAGGGGTGAATAAGGATATGGTTCTTCATAGTGACCTGTAGAACACCCGAATTGTAACGCCCGGAAAAATTTTCTGATCGAGTCAAATGATAGTGATGGGCTCGGATGAAAACTATTTAATGAATATAGAATGGTTACGGGTATTACACTGAGTTAACCCTTCGGGTCACGAGTTTAACGAGTTTGGGGTCCCGGGAACGCCTGGCATATAAATAGATGGATCAGCTGAGCAACTCTCATTTTCACTCAAACGCCATTCTAGAGAGAGAAAGCGTAGAGAGAGAAAGTGCCGGATTGAAGCTCGGGTGGTCAAGAATCAAAGGCTGGTGTTTGTGGACTCCAA
>BJCO01006597.1:0-10099 GCA_018326465.1 Flaveria floridana
GGGAAAACACGATACAATCCCCATAAATTTTCTACATTTTCACTCACAATCACTTACAACCATCCTCCATAATATAGGACACCGATCCATATATGAGGAACAAGTTATGAATGCTCTAAGTACTCAAAAGTAATAATGGAAATAAATAACGACCTTACTTAAAAACAATATCTTTTAGGTACGCACATCTCTATTCTTGATTTTTTAATAAACAACAATACAATGAGTCTATCAACGATATATCAAGTTGCACCTTATAATTAAACGCACATGGAGGATGTAAACAAATGTGAAGAATCCATTCTTTTAATGTGCAATTAGATTATATATACTCTTTCCATAAATGAATGCAAGTACATGACACAACCACGCTATTTTTTTCTAAAGACTAAACAAAATAATATATCATTATATGAA
Organism: Flaveria floridana; assembly: GCA_018326465.1. Taxonomy (NCBI): domain Eukaryota; kingdom Viridiplantae; phylum Streptophyta; class Magnoliopsida; order Asterales; family Asteraceae; genus Flaveria; species Flaveria floridana. The sequence continues at coordinate 418 of BJCO01006597.1, forward strand.
TTCATTTTCCCTTATAAAACGTAGGATGTTGTAAAGAGAGAGTATACGCAAGTATTTGGTTCTATGGGCCAAAGCTATTGGTATGAATGCCATGGCACAAGGTTGGTTTTCATGAAACGCCTCAAAACCATATTTTTTAACGGTCGTATTTACACGTTTCATAAATAGTTCTTAAACTGAAATTTTATAAATAAACAACAGATTATCTTTAAATATTACATCATTTCCATGCAAAACTAAAAACATAAACGACTGTCTCATTATACAAACTTCTAACATCAAGATGCTAGCGTGATTAGGTGGCCTTTTGTGGCACCCTACGTAAATATCACATCGGCTGTGAACATGAGAGATGTTGGGCTCATAAGTAATGTCTGGCCTGTAATATCACTAACGCTTTTGAGTGTATTGGTTGTGGATAAGAGGAGAACTTCATAGTTAAGCGCGCTCAGATGGCAACAATCTAGGGATTGATGACATCCATAGAAAGTTTTCACCCGGTGTTACATCTTTATTCCACACCACTTGAGCTCCATGCCTTACCAACTTCCCTATATTTTAACTTTATATGCATACTAAAAGTGAGCTGCGTCGATTGAGTTTCAAGATTAACATATTAACTCTAACTTTAGCAAAATTTAATAATTATAAATGTAGCATATCATTATCATATCATACCTTAGCACTCAATACATAGCATATCTAACATGGCGTATAAGCATCTAACTTCCACAACGTAACATAACACAACACTACATAATGTCACTGCTCACAAGCTTAACAAAAGTTGGGGCCAATAGTCGTAATGTTGTCGCTACCTACAACATAGCACATCATGATCTTGCTCATATGGTTCTCTACCCATAGACGAACAAAACATGTTACAACATGACTCATTCCTTCTCATTAGTGTCGCTGCCGTGTTTCTAGAAGATCGTCTTCTCTTCATTCTGTACGCCGAAGCTATCGTGTTCAATCTTCCTGTTAGTCGAAGCTACATGGTATTCAATCTTTTCGGTGTTCGTATCTTAATATCTTTCATTTCATACATATGTTCCATTCTATACATTATATGACTTTTGTTAGCTTAAGCTATCATGTATTCATGTTCGTGTTTTACTTTCTTTCACATCGTTCGTACTTACATTACATTAGTTATCACTAATGTTTATTCATATTTATCATTTTTCACATAATACTTGTCAATTTAAGGAAAATTTTCACATTTATCAGTTTGAATTTCATTATAGAAATGTACTTTACAACATTTCATACAACCATATACTTTCATACATGTTAAAACGTTAACTTTCAAACAAGTATGTACATCACCCCAAATGAAAATAGTGAAAAAGAGGGCTAAAACTCATTTGTTTATCTACTACGGTGATCGAATAACTTTAACTCTGGTGGAACGTTTAACAATATGTACAAAGGTTCACATGTGAACTAGGTCAATACTCAGAAAGTTTTACCCCAAACTTCTGCCTCTAACTTTTATAAGTTTCATCCTATTACTTGGTCTCAAACTTTCAGACTTAATAGTTTTGTCCCAATTTGTAACATCATAGGCAAATTTCATATCGGAGGAGAGCTTTTTAGTTCATAAGAAATGTCTAACATCTAATATCACCAAACTTTTTAGACGTATTGGTTGTAGATAAGAGGAGAACTCCACAATTAAGCGTGCTAAGATGATAACAATTCAGGGATGAGTGACCTCTCGGAAAGTTTTTACCCGGACAAACAAAAGCAAATCCATGAGCTCCTTATGGGCAAAATGGATAATATTGGTTGTATGTGGGTCAAGATGTGACACAATTTTTTTTCCTTAATCTTGTTCCATTATTTTGTCTGAAACTTTTTGACCAAGACTTAAAAGTTTTGCTCGATCCTGTGGAACTTTCACCCAATGCAACAAAAAAGAAAAAAAAGTTTCTCCCGATTTGTAAGTAGTAAGTACCCTAGTTTTGAAGAATAAACAATTTTAAAGAATTAGAACCATATTTAATTTGTCATTAAATAGAACACACTTATTTTTAGTAGTATACGTAACATATACACCCTCTTATTTAAATATATAAAATTAAATATGCATATGATTAGTGATGGGGTACCACCCCAAGTACAACATGATACCCTAAAGGTAGGAATTAATAACAATAGTAATAACACAAGTAATACACCTAGGTAGCACTTCTAACGATAACCTTATACAAGAGCTAGCCGCGGCTCGCAGGGGTAGTTGCCTCAGCTGCGGCTCACAAGTAAAATCTTAGCCAAGTCCAATTTATGACCTGAACCAAACAATATTGACACGATAAAAATGAAAACAAAGGTCTATCAGAATAAGTCAAAGACAAAAGATGAAAATATACTCCTTAGCCGCAGCTGGCATAGGGGTATGCCCTCAAGCCGCGGCTGGCATAGGGGTATGCCCTCAAGCCGCGGCTCAATAAGGAATCGGGCTCAACACTTGTGATTTTGAGAAAGTAAGAATAAATGAGAAGCTATCTTAACAAAGAAGAAAGACACTTATTGGCTATCAAGGAATATGACTATAACACAAAACAACAAAGTATATAGGTTAAGCTCTGAACGAGATAATGACATAAGTGCAAGCTGTAACCAGATATGTCAGAAGCCAAAGTCAACTATAGAGACAAGAAACATTAATTATATGTTAGAGACCCTTTGCACCAAAAGGGTATGGAACCCTCTGCCCAAAAGAGTTCAGGTTTGGATGGTTGACTACAGATTACTTAAGATAGAACCAAACCTCAAGTCCTTTGGATCAATAACAACTATAAATACCATCCTCATTGGACAGGTAGAGGATGGACAATCATTCATAATTCTCTACTCTCTCAAAGGATACTATCTGTTTATCTTCAACTTTAACATCTCATACTCATCATCTTCATTCTCACCCTAACATATATACGTTTATGTTTGACACATCTTGTACGTACACTAACTTGAGCGTCGGAGTGCCTTCGGAGCTCAGGCTCCAGGGCCCTCTAACGAGTTATCTTTGGTTGTAGCCTATAGGACTCAAGATGAAGGAAAATGAAGCTACATCACCCATGGGACGAACCTGAACCAAATGAGTCACTCTCTTGCACTGCTTCTTCTTCGACTCGTCTCTAGGTGATGAATTTGGAGCAACATTTGACGCCATCCGTGGGACCCTCTACAAGATATTTTGATCTATATCACGACTCTGAGTTATCAAATCTAAATCTAAGGTTTAAGAGAGCATGGATAGATCATAGACTAAATGCTCATGGACATGAACAAGACTTGAGCCGCAACTAGAAGAAGGAGATTCAACTGGAATGAGTTGCGGCTGATGCTAAGTTACGGCTGGCGTAAGCTTCAACTGGTGCTAAACTGCGGCTGGTGCTGAGCTGCAACTGATGTGAGCATTGGCTAGTGCTTTGTTTCTCCTGGTATGAGCTCTATAGATGATGGTGAATTGCATCTTGTATGGACTTTTAATAAGTATCAAAGGAACTTAACATTTGGTTATAGTAAAGTCACGAATCAACAGATTCGATTAACAAATGGAACCTGAATCCATGGAGGGAGCAGACTCGTAATGCTACGTATTTAGCCCTAGATGTTATTTGAAAAGCTAGTGTTTTTGGTAAATGAAGCATAAAGGATCTAGGGGCCATAAACTAATATCCCTAAGACTCTATCTTTCTAAAGCGCAGAAAGAAAAACAAAACAAAAAAATCAGTTCTTCGGTCTCGATCCCAGGCTGCTAAGAGTGGTTTGGTGCATACTTTACTTCATCTTGGCATCGAGTCTTGTGTGTGGGTCAAATGTATTGGTGTGTCATTTTTGTCATAAACAAAACATGCATATACTAAAAAAGACTACAACTTAGTTCATGCAAACATAAACGGAGCAAGTTTCTAAAATTTTAATAAGCTTTTTATCTAGGTCACTCCATATTTAACTTCGAGTGGCACTAGACAGAGCAAGCAATAAGCACATCATTTCTAACTTGTTCATGACATGAAATACATAAGATGTGCAATGTCTCTTTTTGGAAAAGGCATATTTAGATTTTTGCGTATGTTTGGTACATAAAGCAAAGAAAAATAATATATACAGGTACGTTGTTGTCCTCTTGGTTTCTAATATTTTAAAATTTTAAGTAGGCCATATCGTGTAAATTATTATAGTTAGTGCTGACAAAATATTATGCCTACATCACCATATATGATAAAGCAATTGGCTAAAGCTTAAAAGCAGGTTGACCTCTTGTATCATATAGTATGTATGTTGACAAATCATATTATTGCAGACTTATTTTTTCTCTAGCTCATGATGTTTATGATTGTACAACTATATATTCAAGTTAGCATGTTTTTAGGGTGTTAAAAAAATACTTTCAAGACCTCTTGAAACTCAAAACCTTCAATCAAATGTAGTTTGCATAGTTTACTTTCATAGATGAAGAGATTGGGATAACATTATTAATTTCATTTTAAACAAGGTTTTTGGAACCCCTTGGTTCTTTCGGTTCTAATACCCCTCCCCGTTGCTTAACAAACACTTCATTTTAGTTTCTAGTTGGCGAATTCGAGCCAAGCTCATATTATCTCATCTGAAGCAACTCTTAGTAGAGCTTCCCTTTTATAAGAGCTCATCTAATCCATAGCTAGAGATTACATGAGTCGCAGCCTTGAGCCGCGGCTTGCACGGTGCCCACGTCCTTCAAACTAGTCGCAGCTTACACGAAGATTGCCTACATCACTCCTTTCGCGTTGTTGTATGCCATTTTTAAACCTTCGGTCCATCTAGCCGTGGGTAGATTACATTTATTTATTGCCCCTGTTATCTCGTGAGCCGCGATTTGGGCACACTCCTTGACCTTCTAATAGTTCTAACACACCTTAACCCATGGCTTGTTGGTTTGGACATGTTATCCTTACGGCTCTAGTATGACTTCTACTCTACTAAAAAATGAGCATGTGTATATTATAGAAAACCTCATTTCAAAAACCCAAATAGAGAAATCGGTTTGCAAGTTTCCTTCCCTTCTTATTTTTGGGGTTTGTTGTTGAAAATTACCCAAAAATAAAAAACTTGAAATATTGTGCACTTGAGCTGCGGCTTGATGGTGGATTTTTTATGTTTCATGGTTTTGGTGGGTGGGTGTGTTCTATTTGAGTCTTATTTTAAGTGTTAAATATCATGTGATTGCCATTAAAATTCAAAACAAAATTGTAATTTGCGATATAGGTCATGGCTCAATTGATGTGCACAAATGTGTTTCTTTGAGCTGCGGCTGAGCTTTTGGGTGAGTCCGATCCATTCGATATTACTTTTAAATTGGTGTTCAGTTTTCTATGGATACGAAAGAGATCGAGTAGTTTGTTTATTATTTGAAGTGTTTGAGTCGATATAGTTTTCGTAATTAGCTAGTTCGTGTAATCATTTTTATTGGGTTTGGTCTTTAGTTGCACTTGAAAATGATTCATATTTGTGCTTTGGCTTGAGTACATTCGGATCCTTTCTTTGTCTAGAAGTTAGCCACACCACGGGTTTACACATCCCAGGATAATGAAATTATAATATAACACCTGTTCACCTTCCCTCTAGATTTCTTACATACAAGTGAGTTTAAGAGGTACCTAATTTTTTTTCAAAGAGATAGAAAGGTAGATGTATCAGACATTTTATCATCTTTAAAAAAGTTAACATGAGGGAGCTCGTAAACTTGCGAGCTTCGATCTTAGGTAAGGTAAATTATAACCCTGGCACTTGACCACTAAAAAAACCTAAAGCAAAGAGCCTTGTGACCAAGGAGCTCAGCTCCGTAAATGCTATATGCAGCCAAGTGTAGTCAAGTGTAACCAAGGGGTGTAATTCAACTTTTCTCAAAAAAAGGTGCAAGCAAACACTAGAAATTACACTTAAATGATTAGCCACAAATGTTGTCCTAACTATGTTCGAGTTTAGTAACCATGAAATCAAGCAAGTAACCAAGCTTGGGTAGATGATGTTACAAGCAACCAAGTAACTCGATCATGTTAAAGTTTAGCAACCATGAATCAGCAAGTAACCAAGCTTGGGTAGATGATGTTACAAGCAACCTAGTAACTCAATCATGTTAAAGTTTAGCAACCATGAATCAAGCAAGTAACCAGGCTTGGGTTAATGATGTTACAAGCAACCAAGTAACTCAATCATGTTAAAGTTTAGTAAATCAAGCAAGTAACCAAGCTTAGGTAGATGATGTTACAAGCAACCAAGTAACAGTCAATCATGTCCGAGTTAGTAGCCATGAAATCAAGCAAGTAACCAAGCTTGGGTAAATGATGTTACAAGCTACCGAGTAATGGTCAATTATGTCTGAGTTAGTAACCACTAAATCAAGCAAGTAACTAAGCTTGGGTAGATGATATTACAAGAAATAAAGTAACTTAATCATGTCTGAGTTAGTACCCATGAAATCAAGCAAGTAACTAAGCTTGAGTATGTGGTGTTAAAAGCAACCAAATGAATCAACCATGCTTGAGTTTGTAACCATGAAATCAGTTAAATCACCCAATGATGCTTGGTAGATAATGAAATATATAAGCTCAGAGCCATGTCTAAGTCGATGACCATAAAAATGATTGAATCACCCAAACATTCTTAAATAAATAAGACTAGAAATCATTTGAATCACTCAACCGTGTTCAAATTGATAACTTAAAATTATTTAAATCAACCATGCTTGAGTTAAAAATATCAAAAGCAACTAATTTGATATATGAGTCAGTCCAAACACCCGATCATGTTGGGGTAGAAAGTACTACAAGATCAAAATTCTTCTCAACCATGTTTGAGTAAACTGTACTTAAATCAATTAAAATACTTACTTATATTTAGGCAAATAATGTCTCTAGCAAACATGTTACTCAATCGAGTGATCTTCTGGTACCTCACTCAGGTCCCAGGTGAGTTTCTCTTTTTCTTTCTCAGTTTAGTCATAACGAGATCGAAGAGATGTCTTCTTATCTTTCACTCAGATAACTATTTTATAAGCTCTCTCATTTCTTTAACGCCTTCTATCTAACAACCATAAATCTCTATGAAGGAAAATAAACTATTCACAACTACTGAGCACCTAACGTTCAACAATTGTTTATTTCTCAAACTTTTGCCATAGTTAATCTTGGCTGGAGTGAGAGACAAAAATATAAATTCGCTGCGTAATTCAGGTGTTCTCAAGAATAGTACCATTAGTCAAGCCAGTCAAGGTTAACAATGTCAAAAGTGGACGTATGGTATTAACAAGTCGGTTGGGTAACAGGCGAAGAAAGACAATGGAACGAAGAGCTGGCATATGATAAATCCACACCATCATAAAAGAAACGTCAATATAAGGGAAGGAGTAAGTTACTCCAGCATTATGGCAAAACCATAACGCTTGACTAAGGGGACATGATGGGGTACCACCCCAAGTACAACATGATACCCTAAAGGTCGGAATTAATAACAATAGTAATAACACAAGTAATACACCTAGGTAGCACTTCTAACGATAACCTTATACAAGAGCTAGCCGCGGCTCGCAGGGATAGTTGCCTCAGCCGCGGCTCACAAGTAAAATCTTAGCCAAGTCCAATTTATGATCTGAACGAAACAATATTGACACGATGAAAATGAAAGCAAAGGTCTATCAGAATAAGTCAAAGACAAAAGATGAAAATATACTCCTTAGCCGCAGCTGGCATAGAGGTATGCCCTCAAGCCGCGGCTCAATAAGGAATCGGGCTCAATACTTGTGATTTTGAGAAAGTAAGAATAAATGATAAGCTATCTTAACAAAGAAGAAAGACACTTACTGGCTATCAAGGAATATGACTATAACACAAAACAACAAAGTATATAGGTTAAGCTCTGAACGAGATAATGACATAAGAGCAAGCTGTAACCAGATATGTCAGAAGGCAAAGTCAACTATAGAGACAAAAAACATTAATTATATGTTAGAGACCCTTTGCACCAAAAGGGTATAGAACCCTCTGCTCAAAAGACTTTAGGTTTGGATGGTTGACTACAGATTACTTAAGATAGAACCAAACCTCAAGTCCTTTGGATCAATAACAACTATAAATACCATCCTCATTGGACAGGTAGAGGATGGACAATCATTCATAACTCTCTACTCTCTCAAAGGATACTATCTGCTTATCTTCAACTTTAACATCTCATACTCATCATCTTCATTCTCACCCTCACATATATACGTTTATGTTTGACACATCTTGTACGTACACTAACTTGAGCGTCAGAGTGCCTTCAGAGCTCAGGCTCCAGGGCCCTCTAACGAGTTATCTTTGGTTGCAGCCTATAGGACTCAAGATGTAGGAAAATAAAGCTACATCACCCATGGGACGAACCTGAACCAAATGAGTCACTCTCTTGCACTGCTTCTTCTTCGACTCATCTCTAGGTGAGGAATTTGGAGCAACAATTAGGCTATGTGTTATGCTCATGTGAGGGAGTGGTCGTGAGAGATGTGGCCAGGGTGTGGGGCACGAACGCTACCCCCTTTTGGGCGTGAGTGGGGTGTGGCTCTTGAGACTCGAGTGTGGTCACAACCTTGCACCCTTGCCTTGGTTGAAACCACCAACATAATGTCACATGGGTTTCGACCACGATCATAAGACATACCTTTAGTTGCACTAAACCCATATAAACTTTGTTATTTTTGCCATTAAATAAAACGTACTTTGTTTATTCTAGTCCATAAGACATACCTTTAGCTAGTGTAGCATAATTTGCATCACTACATCAAAAAATTTTAATGAAATTTGTAGAATGAAGAAAAACAGACGTATGTTATATAAGTTGGTTAAAAGGATAAAAGGGTGTAACTTTTATTAGAATTAGCTCATCATATAGTTTCATAGGGTGTTATTCAGTCCGCTTATATGCCTTTAGAGTTATTAAGTTTTTCAACTTTCTATAGAAATAAACATAATCTAATCAAAATATATTCACCTGAAACGAATTATCTTATAACAAGTCCGTTTTTCAAATCACTCAGCTTATTTAAGTTTTTATGACACCCAGATGTGTAAGATGTTTTAAAAAGAGATAATTAAACTATTGTGAAACATTATTCTTATTTTCTATACCAGCTAACATACTCTACATTACACTTGGTCTGATTTTAAAATCATAAAATAGTTAACTTCAGTTTTGCTACCTGATGTTTAACAAAAATAATCATTTTTCTTTAAAATATTAAAAACATCAATTTACCTATAAAAGTTTCTAATTTGTTTCAGTTTTAGTCCAAAAGTTTCATTTTTTGTTTCAACTTGATCTAATATAATAAAACTTTTAGACTAAAATTTAAACAACTTATAAAATTTTTAAAGGTAAGTTGATGTTTATAATTTTTTATAAAAAAATAGTTATTTTTATTAAACATTAAAGAGTAAAATTAAAATTAACTCATCATAAAACTTGCATTATGTAGGATTTGAATCATAACTTTTAAGTTTTGATTGTTAAATACACCTGTTTTTTTTTTGCCGGCGACAATCATTTTTCTTGTGAGGTTCATCTCATTCGGTGTGGTAATTTATAAAGTATTTTGTAAGATGCATACATTAAAGAGACATATTTTATACCTAGACTAATATTATATCATCTACATGCT
>BJCO01006605.1:0-10373 GCA_018326465.1 Flaveria floridana
GGCAAAATATAAAGCAAAATATTTGTTCTGTTTCAACATCATTGGCAACACGATCCTTTTCATTCCCCCCTCTTAAAATACCAACTATTTACCTACCTATGAAACCCAAATGCTCATAATCATGGAAGATATGAACAAGCAAATAACAATGGAAATATAACAAACTTCTCCTGACCACTTGAAGCATATTCTAGTTTCAACATCATTGGCAACACGATCCTTTTCATTCCCCCCTCTTAAAAATGTATTTACCTACCTATGAAACCCAAATGCTCATAATCATGGAAGATATGAACAAGGAAATAACAATGGGAATATAACAAACTTCTCCTGACCACTTGAAGCATATTCTAGTATCTTCTATAATTATACAATAAACATAGTTAAAATTCAAACTTAAAAATGTTGATAATTTTAATGTTATCGACACGAGTTTTGGTATATTGAATTAGCTTATTGATCGATGAATAATATTAAACATTAAACGAGTTCGGTGCCACGGGAGTACGATATTGAATTGGTGTAAATCTGGCCCAAGGGATTTATTAAAGTTGGTTGTTCACTGTTGGGTTCATTTGGATTTATAAAAATGTGCACTTGGGTTCATTTTTGATTGGTTACTAGATGACAAAGTCCACGATGTGATTTCTTCAATACAGTTGGTGGCCTCGGTCAAATAAAAATGAAACAGGGGCTTATAGTTTTTCCTCTTAAAAATCGCTAGTTTCTACCAATTTTGAAGAACAATTTCAAACTCTGTCTAATTCAACAAATCATTCACGTGTAACCCGCGAAGTAGGTTAATTCTCAAGAATTGTTATAACCTTAAGTTCAACAGGCCCAACTAATCCAAATGTTAGTCCTTACTTGAATACCACTCTAAATTAAACCTACCCCTACGGGCCCAACTAATCCAAACCAACCCTTTGAACCCCCAAGCTGGTAGCTATAACACAAATGCAAAGAGAGAACATAAAACAGTAATGTAGAAAAGAAAGTACCTGTGAGCCAGGGTTGACTTCTTCCATGTGTCCAGGTAGTTCATCACCATTATGTTGACTTCTTCCATGACTACTTCACAGCATGCATCTCCCGACCATCCTCTTGAAACTCTCCTGTTGTTCTTCCGCTACTTGTATGAGCTTACTTTCTTATTTATTTTGTTACATACTTACATACAAACAGTACCTGTCTTCATTAATCAATAACAATGTAATCATGTGGAAAGAGATTGAATGTCATTTTGCCAATTACCAATCCTGTCCTCTTCAGAGTTTATTGCTTTCTTCCTCCATGGTTGCTCGTCTCAAGGAATTATTTCATCACGTGTTCTATGGAAACAAAGATGAAATATAAGAGTGAAATTGATGAGCATATTGAGAATGCAAACATCCAAACTATTGTAATGGATGACCAAGATAGACTCATAAATGCCTAGTGCGAAAAGATAGTTGAGTTGGAAAAAAAAAGTTGATGATATGACTCAAAGGCAAAATCTACTTAAGGATATGCTCATTAAGAAAGAAAAGGATGAGGAGAGAAAAGATAAAGACACAGACAAAGATGATTTTGGCAAGATGTTTGATTCAGAAGATGACAGTGATGATGATGTTGATGAAGGAGGAGATGAAAGATCTTGAAAGAGACAAAAGACTAAACTACAACAAGAGATGCCCACAAAACAAGCCAGTACATTCGGTAACCTGTAGGGGAAGAAACACTGGACATGGTTCCATACTGTAGCACCTGAAAATTTATTAAGAAAAGAAAAGAATAAAGAAAGAAAGGAGAATTCACATAAGTGGAGGGGCTAAACTGTACAAAAGGACAAAACTTAATTATTTTATGTTTAAAAGAGTATGGCCACCCATACATCACTTCTTCTACACTGCTTTCAGCTAGAAAGAAGAAAGAAGAAAGGAGAAACAAAGCTTCCATCAGTTTTTAGAGAGAAGAAGAAGAGAACAGCTTGTAGGTGAGTTTTTTTTTGCGTTTTTGTTCGGTTTTAGCTGAGTTTTCAGCTTCGGGACCGAGTCTTACATGTTCTTTGTGTTTGGTCATGTGTTCTTAGTGTGTTTAGGTGTTTGAACTTCTTGTGCTCTTGAGTTGGGAAGAGTTTTGCTCGAATGCTGTAATAGGTGAGTTCTAGATCCCCGGTTATACTGTTTTAAACTTTTTTTGGGGCAAATATACATATAAAAACGTTTTGCAAATGATGAATCTGAACCATATGTTTTACCCTGTTTTATACAGGTGGATGTGTGTTGATGTATGAATTGTTGTGTTTCATGCTTACATGATTGTTTAAGGTGTTAGTATACTAGATATTGGTTAAGAAGCATGTTAGATTGATTTTTGGAACTGAAATAGTGTAAATTTCAATAGAACTCCTACTCATGCGCCCAAACATAGTGCCCATGCGCCTAGAAACTACCCATACGCCTGATTGTTGACTCATGCGCCTAACACTTTGCCCATGCGCTTGAATTTGCCCATGTGCCCACTGCCCATGCACCTAAGTGTGGCTCATGTGCCTAAACTGCCCATGCGCCTAAGTGTCCATGCACGTAAGTGTCCAAACACCTATGTCCTTGTCCATCCGCCCAAGTACCCCATGCGCCCATTGCTTATGCGCCTAAGTGTGGCCCATGAGCCCAAGAACTCATGCGCCCAAAACTTCCCATGCGCCTAAGTTTTTTTCCATGCGCCTAACTGTTCGTGCACCTGCATAGCACTCATGCGCCTACATAGTGCTCATGCGCCTAATGCCTTAGAAATTTTTCTCAAATTTTGGGGAAATAGAAATTTAAAGACTAAGACCTAGGATATCTTGGCGGTTATATTTTATTGATGTTATGCATGTTGAGGCCTTTAGTTATGTTCCATTTTACGTATTATTATGTGACTTTACATGGTGTGCTAATGCTCTTATACATAAAGTATTATCATAAAAGAAGCGAAAGATTTAAAGATAATGAAAAAAGGAACATAATGAATGAATGAAAATTTTGCAAGCAAAATGAAAGGAGGTTCACAACTTATTAAGAAATTGTTAGCGCAACTGTGCGCGGTTTAGTTAACCCATGAGGGTGCACACAAGGGTCAATCTTGGTGATTGACTAACATGTACGAAATGGGACCCTAATCGCTTGCCCTGCTACTCGAGTCAGCTTCATGCATAATGTTAGGGGTCTATTTATAGACTTCAGCCTAGTACCACCTTCTTGCATAATGTTTGGTGTATAGCATATGATGTTGGTCTAGATGAAAGTTAAAGATAATGATAAAAGGTCAAAATGTGCGATACAAGCGAAAAGAACGACGAGAAAAGAATATGATGATCGAACGAATATGTGCGGTAATGGAAGATACTAATGACATTACCCTGACGTATATACGATGAATGACCATCTACGAAAGTAAATAAAATGTTTTAAACGAATGGAAAGTATTTTATTTATAAATCTACAACTCAGTCAGCAACACTGATTTTTATGCGTTTTCAGTTGGCAGGTAACTTGTTGCTGGGGATGGCACGAGGGTGAAGCTACTTGGAAAATAAGAGACTTGCATCCATCTTATGCAGAAATAATATTTTTGTCTTGTAATGCAACTAAACATCATTTTGTAACTTTAACAAAGATGTATTATTTGGCAAAAGTAATTATTAATGCATGAAGTGGTTTTTGTTAAATTATTCTGCTGCAATGCTTTTATTATTCTAATGGATCTTAATGTGTTTTAAATATTATGCGTGATGAATGTCTAATGGTAAGCGTCCTGGGAACGGTGCGTTACAAGTTGGTATCAAAGCCAAAGTTTAAGAGAATTGGGTAAATATTTTGAAAACCTAAACTTAAACTGAGAATGGGATCAAATGGAGGGATGCCAGCCCAAGTAGCTACGTGTCATCAGGTAAATTATTTTCTTCAATGATAACCGGTATTATATGTGTGTGCTATCTGATTTATGTGCCCTTAGTAGATTTGAATACTAATATAGTTAGGAAGGGGATGTTTGGGGGATGAAGAGTAAAGTAAGTGGCTAATCGCAACTATCCACTGTAATTAGGGACTTACTATACTTGACATCATCTGGGCTATTACCTTGAATGACCGTGCTGGTGTTTGAATCTTATAGCGTTAGAGATGGCCGGTGGTAGATCTTCGAAACCTTCTTGAGGTGGAGTTCAGGGTGGACGTGGTGTGGGACCGCATGTCATGAGGAACAGGGCTAGGACTGCCGAAATGACACCTGAAGAGCCCAAGATTCATCACAATGAGGGTGGTGATGAGAGTGCTAACTTGAGAGCCTCAGTGAAAGAGGCTGTAGTTGAGGAGGTTCACCAGGTCATGCAGACGATTCTACCATCTGTGGTGACCGAGGTTGTTAGAGCTGTGAGGGAAGACGAGAGGAAGGAGAAGAAGGAGAAGAAGACGCTGAGAGAGGGAATGACGAGAAAGGAGAAAGGGAGCAACCCGAGGCTACAACGGTTGTCTTTAATGACGATGAGGATGAGGAGACGGTGCAAGAAACTACACGGGGCTGTAACTATGGGGCATTCCAATAATGTAGCCCCCTGACGTTTGATGGGAATGGCAGTGCTGCTACTGCTCACCGATGGGTGAGAGAGATGGAGGTGGTACTCGATATCAGTGACTGTCGAGAGGATCAGATGGTGAAATTTGTTACCCACTCATTCGTGGACTCAACTTTATGCTGGTGGGACAACATTGTCCAGGCTGAGGGTAGCAGGACGGTTAGAAGGATGAGGTGGAGTGAACTAAAGAAGCTGGTGATCGAGGAGTTTTGTCCTCACAGGGAACTCTACAAGATCGAGAGAGAGTTCCTGCAGTTGGAGGCGGGAACCATGACACACAAGTAGTATACGACCAAGTTCAATGAGATGGCGAGCCTGGTGCCAGATTAGGTGACACCATGTCATGAAAGATCAAGCGGTGCATCCAAGGTCTGCCAGCAGATCTTCGTAGACCGATCTGGCACCCGACAAGGTATGCTTAGGTCGGTGGTCGATCAGGCAAGGAGTCTGTATAACGTGAGAGTGGAAATGACTGTGGTGGAGGCGAGTAGGAAAGGTAGTGGTGACAGAAACTGGAATGGGAAGGGATTTGGCGGTGGTGGTTTCACGCCCAAGAACAAAAAGGAAAGGGTGGATGATCGGAAGGTGGTTGTGACAAGTGTAGGGACGAGGATGTGTAATAAGTATGGGAAGGAACACACGGGAGAATGTAGATAGGGTTTGAACATTTGTTTCAAGTACGGGAAGGCGGGGCATATAGCAGGGGATTGTAGGGTGACGAGGTGCTATAACTGTGGTGAAGCAGGTCACATGTGTCGGGAGTGCAAGAAACCAAGGGATGAGAGATCGAATGCGGGAAAAGATGTGGAGAAAGGGAAAGAAGTGCAGAAGGCCAAGGAGAGGGCCTTTACGATGACTCATGAAGAAGCCAGAGTGGACCCTGATGTCGTGTCAGGTACGTTTCCTAGTATACCAAACTTGTGCCTCTGTGTTATTTGATACTGGTGCTAGTAGGAGTTTCATTTCTGCTGCTTTCTTTGCTAATTTACCCATTAAAAAAAGAAGTATTGATGAGCCCTTTGATGTAGAAATTGCTAATTGTATATACACTAGGATATCTGATGCCTTAGAGGATTGTGTGATAGAATTAGAAGGTCATAGGCTACCTGATAGACTATTAGTAATGACCTTAGGCGGATTTGACATGGTCCTAGTGATGGATTGGCTAGTAGTCTACGAGGAGAATATCATCTGTTGATTGACCGCGCCCGATGGGAGTTCGGTGACGATCTACGGTGATCAAGTTACTATGGTCCCGAAGGTGATTTCAGTGGTGGTGGCAGAGAAGTGCATGAAACATGGGTCTAGTGCCTACTTGGCTTATGTGAAGGATGTGCATGTGTCAATACCATAATTGACCGACGTACCAAGTGTGTGTGACTTTCCAAACATGTTCCCAGAAGATTTACCAGGTGTGCCACCAGACCGTGTGATTGAGTTCCAGATTGACTTGATACCTAGTGCTCAACCTGTTGGCAAGGCACCATATCGATTGGCTCTGTCTGAGATGAAGGAAGTTGTATGCCAAGTTCTCTAAGTGCGTGTTTTGGTGGCGTGAGGTTTAATTTCGGGGTCATGTGGTGAATCCCAAGGGATTAATAGACGGCCAAAAGTGGAGGTAGTGATGCAATGGAAATCTCCGAAGACGCCATCCGAGATCCATAGTTTCTTAGGTTTGGCGGGTTATTACAGGAGATTTATCCATGACTTCTCCAAGATAGCTTCTCCGTTAACCAAGTTGACACGTAAAGATGTGAAGTTCATATGGGGTCAAGAGTAAGAGAAGGATTTCAAGGAATTGAAGTTGAGATTGACTCAAGCTCCTATGTTGACGTTACCCGAAAGAAGCAAAGACTTGGCAGTCTATTTGGATGCTTCTTATTCGGGATTGGGTTACATGTTAGAGGGAGAGATATAGCCTATGCATCTAAAAAATTGAAGATCCATGAGGCTAACTACCCTACTCATGACTTAGAGTTGGCAGTCGTGGTCTTTGTGTTGAAGATCTAGAGGCATTACTTGTACGGGACGAAGTGCACCATCCGATTCATCAACCACAAGAGCTTGAAGTACTTCTTCGAGCAAAAGGACCTTAACATGAGGCAAAGGAGATGGTTGGAGCTTATAAAGGACTATGATTGTGAGATCCATTACCATCCAGGAAAGGCCAACGTAATGGCGGATGCCCTTAGCCAAAAGGAGAGGCCCGAGCCAGTCCGGGTGAAAGCTTACCAGTTGGTGATGACCTCCGATGTAATGACACAGGTCAAGGAGTTCCAAGATGAAGCGTTGAAAGAAGATCACCTTAACTCTGAAAGGATGAGTGGTCTAGTCACGGAGTTGGGTGAAAACACTACTGGAGTTAGAACCCGCTTCGGGCGGATGTGGATCCCTTGTTATGGAGACCTACAGGGGCGAATCATAGATGAAGCTCATAAGACTCGGCAATCGATTCAACCTGACGCCATGAAGATGCACCATGATATGAAGAAAGATTATTGGTGGTCGGGAATGAAGTGCGATGTAGCCGAGTACGTGAGCAAGTGCCTTACTTGCTTGCTAGGGAAGGCAGAGCATCAGAAGCCATACGGGAAGATACAACCTTTGGATATACCCGAGCGGAAGTGGGAGGGTACAATGCTATATGGGTGATAGTTGACCGATTAATAAAGATTGTTCACTTTCTACCGATCCGTGAGACATATTCATCTGAGAGGTTTGCCGATCTATTCATCAAGGAAATTGTAACGCGTCATGGTGTACTAGTGTCTATTGTGTCTGTCCGTGACACTCGGTTTACATCTAAATTTTGGAAGAGATTCCACGATACGATGGGGACTAGGTTAAATATCAGTACGACTTACCATCCTCAGACAGATGCTCAGTTGGAAAGGACCATCCATATGCTGGAAGATATGCTTCGGGCATGTGTCATCAATTTCGGAGAAAGTTGGGACGAACACTTACCGTTAGCTGAATTCTCATATAACAATAGTTATCATGCCAGTATTATCATGCCACAATATGAGATTCTATATGGTGGGAAGTGTATAACGCCCGCACGTTGGGGTGACATTGGACAGAAGGAGTTGGGGAGCATTGAGGTGATCAAGGATACGATTGAAAAGTTGGAAAAGATCAAGGACTTTATGAAAGCGTCAAAAGACAGGCAAAAGTCGTATGCTGACAAGAGACGTAGACCGATTGAATTTAAGGTGGGCATTAAAGTTATGCTAAAGATTTCACCTTAGAAGGGTATCATTCGGTTTAGAAATCAAGGTAAGTTGAGCCCAAGGTATATACGGCCTTTCTGAATCATTGCTCGAGTAGGAGAGGTGGCCTATAGGTTGGAGCTACTCGATGAGTTAAGTGGATTCATCCAACATTCCATTTATCTCATCTAAGAAAGTGTTTAGCTTATGAGGATATGATTGTACCATTGGAGGACATTGAAGTAGATGAGCGGCTCAATTATGTAGAGAAACTAGTTCCAATCATTGACCGAAAAGAGAAAAGGTTACGGAATATGGTGGTTCCACTGGTGCGAGTGCAATGGAGGCACAGAAAAGGGTCGAGTCTACGTGGGAGACTGAGGAAGAAATGAGACAACATTACCCACAACTGTTCTAGGGGTGACGAGTTTTGGGGTTGAAACCTCTATAAGAGGGGTGGACTTGTAACACCTGAAAATTTATTAAGAAAAGAAAAGAATAAAGAAAGAAAGGAGAATTTACATAAGTGGAGGGCCTAAAGTTTACAAATAGACAAAAATTTATTATTTTATGTTTAAAAGAGTATGGCCGCCCATACATCACTTCTTCTACACTGCTTTTGGCTGGAAAGAAGAAAGAAGAAAGGAGAAACAAAGCTTCCATCAGTTTTAGAGAGAAGAAGAAGAACAACTTCTAGGTGAGTTTTTCCTGCGTTTTTGTTTAGTTTCAGTTGAGTTTTCAGCTTCGGGACCGAGTCTTACACGTTCTTTGCGTTTGGTCGTATGTTCTTAGTGTGTTTAGGTGTTTGAACTTCTTTTGCTCTTGAGTTGGGAAGAGTTTTGCTCGAAGGCTTCAATAGGTGAGTTCTAGGTCCCCGGTTTTACTATTTTAAACTTGTTCTTGGGGCTGAAATGCATAGAAAAATGTTTTGCAAATTATGTATATGAAGCGTATGTTTTACCCTGTTTTATACGGGTGGATGTGTGTTGATGTATGAATTGTTGTGTTTCATGCTTACATGATTGATTAAGGTGTTAGTATGCTAGATATTGGTTAAGAAGCATATTATATTGATTTTTGGTATTGAAATAGTGTAATTTAAATAGAACTCTTTCTCATGCGCCCAAACATAGTGCCCATGCGCCTAGAAATTGCCCATATGCCTAAGTATTGACTCATGTGCCCAACACTTTGCCCATGCGCCCAAAATTCCCCATGCGCCCACTGCCCATGCGCCTAAGTGTGGCTCATACGCCCAAACTGCTAGTGCGCCTAAGTGCCCATGCGCCTAAGTGTCCAAACTCCTAAGTCCTTGTCCACACACCCAAGTACCCCATGCGCCCACTGCACATGCGTCTAAGTGTGGCCCATGCGCCCAAGAAGTACTCACACACCCAAAACTTCCCATGCGCCTAATTTCTTCCCCATGCGCCTAACTGTTTGTGCGCCTACATAGTACTCATGCGCCTACATTGTGCTCATGCGCCTAATTCCTTAGAAAATTTTCAAAAATTTTATAGAATTTAAAGACTAAGATCTGGATATATTTGCGGTTATGTTTATTGATATTATGCATGTTGAGGCCTGTTATTTATGCTCCATATTACGTATTATTACGTTACTTTACGTGGTGTGCTAATGCTCTTATACATAAAGTATTATCATAAATAAGTGAAAGATTTAAAGATAATGAAAATAGAAACATAATGAATGAATGAAAGTCTTGCAAGAAAATGAAAGGAGGTTCACAACTTATTGAGAAGTTATTAGCTCAGCTGTGTGCGGTTTAGCTAACCCATAAGGATGACACATGGGTCAATCTTGGTGATTGATCAATATGTATGAAACGGGACCCTTGTCGCTTGCCCCGGTACTAGAGTCAGCTTAGTGCATAATGTTAGGGGTCTATTTATAGACTTCGGCCCAGTACCAGCTTCGTGCACAATGTTTAGGGTATAGCATATGATATTGGTCTAGATGAAAGTGAAAGATAATGATAAAAGCTTGAAATGTGCGATGCGAATGAAACAAACGATGAGAAATGAATATGATGACCGAAAGAATATGTGCGGTAATGGAAGATAATAATGACATTACCTTGATGTATGTACGATGAATGACCATGTACAAAAGTAAAGAAAATGTTTTAAAAGAGTGGAAAGTATTTTATTTATAAAACTAGAACTCACTCAGCAACGCTGGCTTTTATGCATTTTCAGTGGGCGGGTAACTTGTTGCTAGGGATGGCACGAGGGTGAAGCTCCTTGGCAAATAAGAGACTAGCATCAATCTAATGTAGAAATAATATTTTTGTATTGTAATGCAACGAAACATCATTTTGTAGGATTCTGTGTGCCCAAGACACATAGAATATTGATGCGGTTAGTACGTTATGATCCAAGTCGGGTTATACCCAATAACAAGCTTAGCAAACACCAATTGATATTTAATTGATGATATGATCATACAATTAAATATTCACACCAAATTAAGGAAATGGGTTTTCTAAATAATTTGCATGAGAGATGGAACAAATTATAAGGATAATTTGTTGATGAATT
>BJCO01006624.1:0-13210 GCA_018326465.1 Flaveria floridana
ATATATATATATATATATATGGGAGAATATAATCTAAAAATATTTGGTAATTTAATGGGTTTGGAGATATGAATATAACATGAACAAAAAAATTGTAGGAATTTAATTGAAGGACATGAGTCATGCTGATTGAGACAAAGATGATATTTGGTGATCATGGTTATTAAAATCAGTAAATAACAAAGAAGAAACCTTATCATAGAAGTTAAAAAAACAAACAAAGAACAGATGATATAACGAATGCAGATTTCCAACAAATTAACATAATCGGGGTTTTGATTATTTCATCACCTTTAAACTCGTATTAAAGTGGTAGCCCTAATTTTACTTATTTCACTATGAAGATGACATTAAGGAACAAACATTATCGAGTAACAGATCTTCAAAAGAAGACAGATAACAAAGAAGAAGAAGATAATAACAAACCGGGAAATATTAAAATTTATGAAATCAAGTAACAGATCTTCAAAAAAAGAGAGAAATACAAAGAAGAAGATGATAACAAACTAATATATATTAAAAATCAAAATCGAGTAATAAATCTTTAAAAAAATACAAATACCAGATAAGAAAAAGATAATAACAAACTGAGACCTCTTAAAATTGCTAAAACAAATAATAGATCTTGCAATAACTACAAAAACAAAAGAAGAAAGATATGATAACAAACATGAAGAACCAATCGATTCGGTGAGGACATTTGTAGAATAGATTGTTGGAATAGAGACATCAAGAGAAGGTTCTCGAATCAAAAGAGAGAAGGAGGAGAATGATTTCAAAGTCATTGTTGATGTTTATGAGAATTATGGTTAGCAAGCAGGTTACAACCTATTTAAATGACCCATTAGATAAAACGGGTATCAAATGAGGTTGGTCCAAGTGATCCACGCATTGAACTAAACGGGTCAAAAGAAGAGGTTGCTTTATACGCTGTCACGTGGCAAAAAGAAAGCCTTAGAAGGTGCCATGTGGCATATTTTGTTTTGTATATTAATACAGTAAGATATGCAACTTCATCACATTCTTTATTCCAATTCCAATAACATCCCAATCATATGTACATGTAATGAAATTCTCCACTGGATTCAACCGCTTCTAATCGTATTCTTCCAGATTTGTTCCTCTCATATTCTGATTTTGCAACTTTTTAATGAGGATGATGTTGATGAATAAGATCCATAATTTGATTGTTGTTTGTGGTCATATGTGATGATGAATGTGCCGATCATTCATGCTATTAGCATGTATATGTGTTATGGTAATCTTCGTTAATGATTAGATGAAGTAAAACATAAATTTCGAATCACATTAAATCGTGGAGTAGTGAATTAAGCTTCGGGGTTACGTGTTAAGAAGCAAAGCACCATTAGCCTCACCTTAGGAGGGTTCATTCTTAGATAGGTGATACGGGTAAGTGTAAGAGTAAAGAGATAGAGAGTTGATCTGCTTGTCGAGACTAGATCAAAAATAAGTTAAATAACCGGTCTTAGCTACCTTTATTATGTAAGGTTAAGTAAGGTTGTCTTATCAGAGAATACGTGAAAAATGTTTAACAAATATGACTCGATTAACTTAAAGACTCAAACTTTAGAACTAAAAATTGAAACTTGGAATGCATTAATGAACACAATTGCATAAAGCAAAGAACTTTGAAACTAATTAACTTGGAATATGGAAAATAATCACTTTCAGATCCTCAATTATACAATTTCAACAATTTATGTAATCAAACTAGGGTTTGCCAAAACCTAATTCTAAATACTTCAACTTTTCAATTAATGTTTACAAAGGATCAAACTTTTAAGACTCGTTCATTAACAATGTTATTAACTCATCTATATCAAGTTACCTCTTGATTTTAGTGAGTTCACGATACAAGAAAACTGAAAACTGATAATTTCAACAAGCAACTGTATTTATAAATGAATCTTTTAACGTAATCAAAAGTTAAACTTACATTCAAAGACCATTGTCTAACAAAACCCTAATGAAAACACATAAAAAGTCTTACATAGCATAATCAATTCTCCCAGAAGAAATCACGAAGGAACTAGCCACTCATGGTCTTTATTGAATCTTCAATCTTTTTCTGATGATGATCAATGATGATTCTTCTGTGTATTAGGAAGCTTTCAAGCACCAAAAGAAACCTTCAAATCACCTATCTTCGGCTGGAATAAGTTTTTCAACGAATTGGGATTGAATATCTTTAAATAACTTTAAAATCCAAGAAAATAAGGAAGTTGTTAAAGACCGACGTATGATACGCCGACCCTGGGCGTATCATATGCCAACCCCTATATTCTAAAGCCCAACTTTCTATTTTTTATTCAAATACGCTGCAAATACGTCACCAGTACGCTGACCGGCGTATGATACGCCCATACCCAGCGTATCATACGCCCGTTTAGGGTTTACTGGGTCGTTTTTGTAACTTTCTTTATTTTCAGCTTCAACCCTTATAGTTTTGTTTGTTGATCCTTTTTCTCCAAAACAAGCCTTTTCTGACTCCAATTCCTATAAATCAAAACACACGTAACTTGAATCTATTCCACCGTAATCACAATGTAAAATTATGTATTTAGATTAATCAAACGCTAAATTATTGATGCGTGATCACATCCCCACACTTAACCTTTTGTTTGTCTTTAAACAAACCTATTTGCATATTTCATTTTAATTAATCAAACATGCTAAATTATCTCAATTTTGTATAACTCAAGATCACAAGACATGCTTATTTTTTCAACTTCATCCTATAATATTCATACCCCAATCGTGTAATATCATTCGTGTTTTTAAATATGGAATCTTTAGTTAGCATGTACTCACCTTTTGCTTCAAACATCCATACATTCACAGTCCTCATAGTGAACACTCCTTTTGGTTATTTTGTGGACTAGTGATGATATACTAGTATTTCTGGAACCTCAGACCATGAATGCACAAATTCATCATAAGCTCGTATATTGATCAAATAGCCATCAATTCACACAACATGATACACAAATCAGGAGGTCTTTCACAGGTTGTAATGTTAGGTTAAGGGTTAAGGTGGGATAAAAAGGAATTTTTAGAGTGGTTAACAGCGAATGAAATCCAACTCAAACACACTAGATGTCTTATTTATCATTCTCGCCCTTCTACTTGCAATACTAACACTGAATTTTCACACTATTTTTGTTGCTTCATATTGTGGTCATTCTGACCTCATATTTAGCTTTTTTTATTTTTTCTCTTTTTTTAACAAATTTCTCCTAATACTATTGAACTACTACTGAAATGACACTTCTAAATATGTTATGGATTGGATTTCATCCCCGTGGTTTTCATCAAACGGCTAAGGTTTCATGGGCTTATTGTTTTGGCTTTAAAACGAAAGGTTAGGGCTCAACACGGTGTCAAAAGGGAGATTATGTTGGTATGGGTTTCAAAAGAAAATGGTTTAAGCAAATGGTTCATACCTAATGCCTCCATCATGTTTATGCACACATCGGTTTATGATCTTGATATGTATCAATTACACGAGTTCTAATTGGGATGCACATTGTGGTTTCCCTTGTTATTCAAAGATGTAAAGCAACTCAAAGCATGCTATGACTTGCTCAATTAGGCTCAACTCTCACGGAAACGGTGGGAACGGTAACAACATGTGTAGCATGTATGTCGGTTCGTTATGCTTTCTAGGATTTTCACCTAATTTTATAAAGATTCATGATTAGGACACATTACTTGAATTTCAAAACAAACATGCCAAGGGATTTATACATGCACAACAAGTGATAATTACCCATGTATGAAAAAATTTAGATCTCATGCACAATTAAGCTTATTTAAAGGTTCATTTTTCAAAAATTTTCAATTTTTTAAAAAGGTTAAGTTTTTCTCAATTCTTCTCCTTATACCCACTTGAGATAGATTGTCCTCAATGTAGGGTGATTAATTTCATGACACAAGAGACTATAATTAGAAATTCCCTTCCTTAATATTCAAAGTTATCCAATCATGCCCTTCCCCTGTTCATCATCCATTTACTTATTATAATCATCCAATAAGTTGTCTCAATCATACAAACAATATTATTCATAACTAGAAGGGATAGAGCACATAGACCTGATCAGTGTGCAACACTCGATTAGCGAGTGCCACGATGGTTTCTGCTAGGGTCATCATATGGATCATCAACCTATGATGGTGGTGGTAGTGGTGGCCCAAACCATTTGGTCATCAAATTCTGCATCTGCTTGAAGCTGTATGGATCAGTGGTTCCTTCTGCTGGTGATTCTTGTGGTTGTTGAGGGACCCACTGAGATGGTTGAGAAGCTAGATGCGGGTATATTGCTTGCCCGTCATAAATTCCCGTTTGGCCCCAGTCTGTTTCTCTTGGATATGGCACGTATTCACTTCCTACATAGAAATCATGGTAATGTCTTTATTGAGTTAGATCATTTTACCTTTGGTTGAGGAATAATTGATGTTAGTACTCCTGGTTCCTTGCATATAAATTCTCTCTCTCCATTGATTCCTGATGTAGTGCCATTACCTCTTCATGTCTATCTTTTGCAAAGATTGATTCCTGGTTAGTCATGTCACATTGGTATCAAGCAATGGCAGACCATTGCCCATACTCATTAGGCCTCATCCTTCTCATCTTTTCATCCATTGATGATGCTTCAGACTGCCTTTGAATGGGAATGGGTATGTGTTTTGAGCCATCCCTTTTTTCGGTGAATCCTTCATCCTCCTCGTCATCTACCTCTTCCTCTGCATTGTCATCATCCCCTGAAGACATTGGCTCAAGTTGTTCCCGTGGTTGTAGGGGTGGAGCATTTAGCCATCTTTCTATAAGTACTTCCTTGGTTCCTTTATCCTTCAACATGACTTGGGTGTTGGTCTTCTTGTAGTACCAAGATGATTTGCTGAATTTGTCAACCATAAAGAATTTGTGTGGCTTAATAATGTATTGAGTGTTTTTTCCCAACACCCCTTGTGTTCTCATAACTGATGTGATTAGTCTACAATAGGGAATCATCTTCTTATCTGCATCTCCCGACTGACCCAAACATTCATTAAGATCAAATGTCTTAATGACAACAACCTTCTTCCTGTTAATAATTCATGTATTATACACACATCCATTTGCCTAATGGTGTTCTTATCCCCTAGCTTTGGTATTATGTTGAACATGCTGATCATGTTCAAGATTTTAGGCATGATATGCATCTGAGTCCCTACAAACCGACCCCATGTATTGTCCATGAACATGTCTTGTAATATGACCATATCTTCCTGGGTGATAAACTTGTTATTCCAAATGTATGCTACAATAGGGTATTGATACTAATCTCTTGATCTTGAATCAAAATTTACAACCTGTCGGATGGTATTAAATGACATAACCATCTCCTTCTTACCTACCAGCACCCTTAACATAGTTATGTGAGGGGGGTTGTCACCATCTTCCCTATCTAATGTTGACATCCATTCCAGGACAGCTTTGCTTGGAATCTTGTCATTGTGTCCTTCATCATGGAATGTCAATGCAACTTTCCATCCTAACCTTTTAAACTTTTCCACTACCCCTAAGGCCTTAAAATATTTTAATAGTGCAGCCCGTTCACACACAAAGATGTTGTCAATATTCTTCACCCCTTTTCAAATTTCCCCATGTACAGCTCCTTTTGCCACCATGGGTTGTCCTCGGACATCTTCCTAGCACGAGTGAAACTTGGTTTTGGTCCCCTACCTTGATCAACTGGTGTCATGTCTTCATCTTGCAACTCACCTTGACTTTGCTTTTTATGTTTCTTGGAAGACCTTGATGATTCAGGTTGTTTGCCTTTTGACTTGCTCCTGAATAGATGCATTGTTCCTGAAAAACACTCAAAACCACAATTACTTCAAGATTTCCAAGTGTTGGGTCAACCTTTGTGCATTAGTTTCTTAGTGTGTTTTCATGGTGTCATGTCTAATTAACATCTTGTAGCTATAACATATCTTATCCTGAAAACATATTTTTATTTCAAAACATGGAATTATCCAATTGATTCATGTTTGTTTAAACATCATGTTCATGTGAGCTTCCAATTCATGTTTTGCCATAGGTTGTCCCAACATCATCAAAATCCTAACTTTTCATCCCAAAACCTACCCTCCTTCATGTATATAGTCATCTATCACTTCTAAAGATGTACAAATATACCATATGCTTACATTCTTGTACATATACAAGGGAATCACATACAAATCATCATATAACAAGGTTTAAATCATGTGATTTGAGTTTTGGTGATAGAAAACATACATGGAAGATGTTAAAAGTTTGAAAGTAACAAACTTATGTTGGATTGTGTGAAGTCACTAGATCGATGAACATCTGAGTGTGTTCTTGACGGAAGGTGATAACCAAAAGACAAACAATAGTACGAACAATAATCGAATGATTTCATTGATAAAACCTAATGATTTTAAGCTCGTTACAACTTAAGAATCAAGACTCTTGGCAAGGGGAGATCGAGCATGATCTCCCCTCTCATCCGGCAGCACCTAGGCCCCGGGCACCAAACCTCCACCTCTACACAATGAAACTGGTATTTATAGGCCTCAGCCCATATCAGATGCGACTGGGCCCATTCATGCGATTGGACCATGCGTATGGTTCAATCGTATGACTGGACCATTCTTATGGTTCAGTCTTACGAATGCCCCAATCGCATCTCTCAGTCGTATGACTGGTCCATTAGCATGGCTCAGTAATACGACTGAGTCTTATTCGCATATGCTCCTGCGAATGACCTAGTTTCATGTGTTTACAACATATCAGGTGTAATACATTAAGCCTAGACTATTCGTCAAGCGACGGACACACTATATATGACAATATATGCTCCAACAGATTGTAGGATCCCCCAACATACCCGAATGCTAAACTTCTTGATTCTTGCAAACCCTTGCGAGAATTGAAAATCTAACTCAAGATTTATGTTACTCTCGAAAAGCTACTCAATTTGCACACCAAAAACGTTCGATTTGGTTGAGAATTAGTGAAGCTGTATTTAAGAGAAAATTAGGGTTCTTGGTGAGGCGAAGAGTGTTTGGGTGTGGAAGATGAAGAAGTGATGGAACAGTGGTTGAAAATGGTGTTTAATTCATGGGTGGGGTGTTAAGATGTGTATTGTATGGTTGAGAATTGGTCAAAAAAAGTCAAACGGGGCAGTCAGCATGGTCGGCGTATGATATGTCGCCCCCAGCGTATCATACGCCGATGGACGTGTGGGTGGGCGTATGTATGGTCGTATTTGCCAAAATTGTCAGAAAGTTTTTGATGGGGCAATGTATGATACGGCCACCCCCGGCGTATCATATGCCGGTATGTATTTTTCTCTTCTTATTTACTTAATATTTGAGACTTCCTTATACACCACCCCCGACATAACCATGCTTTGTCTCAAAGCGCATAAATGCCATAAAACATACATGCCTTGTGTGTGCTATCAAACCCCACACTTGAGGATAACCAACGAACAGAGGTTAAACAGGAAGACTTGGGAGAGCTACTACTAAGGCAATTAGCGATAAAATAAAAGGAACAAAGATTAAAGAAAAATTCAAAATAAGAACTACTAACTGACTTTCGTAGGATTCACGGTTGTATTTAGCATATGCAACAAGCCTTGAAACCCCTCGGTTATCCCGAGTGGATGAGTTATAGTCTCGTGAGGGTTTGTAGTGAACACACCCACAAAGTTCGCAGGGTGCCTCCCGTTAGCACTAAGTTTAACGTCCTCAGCCAGACTTGTTACCTAGTATGATTATGTGGGGGACAAATTCTCAAAAGTGTCCATTAGAAAGCTTTCGGCCAGGTGAGATGGTCCACTGATTTTATAGCTTCTAAATATGGTTTTAGGCTATTACCATTAACCACTTGACAGAGATGATCCTTAAAATCCTCAATTTCAATGTCCCTATAGTTTTCTACACGCGTAACAAGGTATGGAACTGTCCATTTGCTTTTGAGTTTCCCCGGAAAGAGTTTTAATCAAGAGTTGTATAACCACACTTTCTGTCCTTTCTTGAAAGTCTTTTTCCTCAACAACGCATCATGCACTGCTTTCATTTTCATCTTGTAAGCAAACGCGTATTCATAAGCTTCATCCTGCAGTTCTTCCAACTCGCATATTTAAAGCTTCCTTGCTTTACCTTCAATATCATAATCAATGTTAACCTTCTTAACAGCCCACCACGCTCAATGAGCTAATTCAACAGGTAGATGACATCCTTTGCCATATTCCAATTGATAAGGTGTTGTGCCAATAGGGGTTTTAAAAGTCATGCGATACGCCCATAAGGCATCATCCAACTTAGTAGACCAATCCTTACGGTCGGCTCGCATGGTTTTCTGTAAAATTTCTTTAATTTGCCTATTAGACACTTCTACTTGACCACTTCTTTAAGGATGGTACAGTGTGGCTATGCGATGATCAACTCCGTATCGTTTAAGAAATTTTCCAATTTAAGATTTTTGAAATGTGACCCCCTATCACTAATGATCACACAAAATCGTGAAAATATATTTGATTGAAAAAATTTGCAAACTACAGCATGATCATTTGTTTTGATGGCGATGGACTCGACCCATTTGGACACATAGTCAAACGCCACCAAAATGTATAAATTATCATATGAGTTAGAAAAAGGTCGCATGAAATCGATTCCCCAAACATAAAAAACATCAACTACGAGAATTGGTTGCATGGGCATCTCATTCCTTTTTGAAATATTGCCCATTTGTTGACACTTTATACAGTTCTTTGGAAAGCCAAATGAATCTTTAAACGACATGGTCCAATAAAGTCCACATTATAATACTTTATGCTCTGTTTTCTTGCCACTAAAGTGATCGCCACATACAGATGTCCCAGAACTGATTGGATCTCTTCGTCAGGTACGCATCGTCTGATAATTTGATACGCTCCCACTTTAAACAAATCTGGTTCATCCTATATGTAATGATTTGCTTGTGCTGTGAGTTGTTGCTTTTTCTTCTTTATCCAATGGTCGGGAAGTGTACCTGCAGCCAAATAGTTAGCAAAATTAGCATACCAAGGGAGGGTGGAAACAGATAATAAATATTCATCTGGAAATGTATCTTTAATCTCTTATTCTGAACATTTTTTTGATACACGACGCGTGAAAGATAGGTCAGCTACCACATTGTCACTTCCTTTCTTGTCATAAATTTCCAAGTTAAATTATTATAACAGTAGAATCCATCGAACTAATCTTGGTTTAGCATCTTTCTTTTCCATCAAGTATCGCACTGCATCATGACAGAATAAATAATACCTTTACTTCCCCAAATGTAAGATCGAAATTTGTCTAACGCATATACCACTACAAGTAACTCTTTTTCTATAGTTTAACTGTGCAACGGAAAGAGTTTGACTTGTATAACATATAGCCACAGGTTTCTTATCCACCCGTTGTCCTAAAACTGCCCCAACCACTTAATCACTTGCATCACACATAATTTCAAAAGGTAAAGACCAATTTGGTGATTGTAAGATTGGGGCCTCGATTAATTTTTGTTTTAACACATTAAAAGCTTGGACCCGTTCATCATCGAATACAAAAGGAAAGTCTTTTAGAAGAAAGTTACATAAGGGTTTTGTGATGACACTAATTTTTTTTATAAATCTTCGATAAACCCAGCATGCCCTATGAAAGAGTGTACCCCTTTTATGCTAGTAGGTGGAGGTACGGTTGAGAAAACTTGAATTTTCACATGATCTACCTCAATTCCCTTACTAGAAATCACATGACCTAACACAATTCCTTCTTGCACCATAAAGTGACTTTTTTCTCAACTTAAAACCAAGTTTGTTTCAACACACCTTTTTAGTACTTTCGTTAGTTGATCTACACATGACTCAAAAGACGTTTTAAAAATAGAAAAATCATCCATGAAGATTTCTAATGACTCCCCAACCATATCTGAAAAGATAGTTATCATACACCTTTGAAAGGTGGCTGGGGCATTACACAGTCCAAATGGCATTCGCCTAAACGCGAATGTCCCATATGGACAAGTGAATGTGGTCTTTTTTTATCATCAAGATGAATAGCAATTTGGTTATACCCAGAATACCCACTAGAAAATAGTAAAATTTCTAACCTGTGAGCTTTTCTACTATTTGATCAATAAATGGTATTGGGAAGTGATCTTTAGAAGTTGTTGCATTCAATTTTTTATAATTAGTACAAATACGCCACCCAGTTACTGGCCGAGTGGCTACCTCATTACCTTTATCATCCTTCACAATTTGAATGCCAGCCTTCTTTGAAACTGTTTGTGTTGGACTTACCCACGTGCTCTCCGAGATTGGGTAAATAATTCCAGCATCAAGCCACTTTAGAACTTCTTTTTAATGACTTCTCTCATGTTAGGGTTCAATCTCTTTTGTGTTTCTCGTGATGGTTTGGCTCCTTTTTCTGTGATGATCTTGTGCAATACAATGGATGTACTTATTCCCTTCAAATCAGCAATACTCCACCCAATGGCTACTTTGTGAGCAATTAGCACTTCCATCAAAGCCTCTTCTTGATCCTTCGTTAAGTTGGATGCAATGATTACTAGTAAAGTCTTCTTAGCACCTACAAAAGCATATTTCAAATGTTTAGGCAATTCCTTTAATTCCACTTGTGGTGGTGAAATTAAGGATGGTTTTAAATGAGTACATATGTGCTCTGGTAAGCTTTTAAATTGATATGTCCAAATTAGTTTGCCTTCTTGCATTGCCTTTACTTCCCATTCATGTTCTTGTACTTCTAATTCAATCACTAACCTTGCCTCTTACATGTCACATAAAACACAACTCTGTGGTGCTATCCTTATTTTCATGAGTATGGCACTCGTCAATTATCTCCATCATGAAACATTAGTCATTGAATATAGGTTTTGGAATAGATGAAAATAAATTTAATCTCAACTTTCTATTACCAAACGCCATATCTATTGTGCCAGTCATACAATTGATCAAGCATTAAGCAGTTTTCAGGAATGGTATTCCTAAAATAATGTTAGGTTGCTTATCATTTGTAGGACTTGCATAGTCTAACACAAGAAAGTCCACTGGGTAATAGAAATCTTCTACCTTTACGATCACATCAGCTGTTATTCCACATGGAAGTTTAAGTGATAAATCAGCTAACACCACGGTAGTGTCTGCTTTTTGCAATGGTCCAAACTCATATTGATTAGAGAAACATCCAGGTAAAATAATAACACTTGATCTAAGATCAAGGAGTGCCTTATTAATCTTAAAGTCACCAACTTGAATAGAAATTAAAGGTGCTCCCGGGTCTTGAAGTTTTCATGGAAGTACCCCTGATAACACAGCATTAACATTATTAGTAAAATCAAGTTGCTTTGGTAATATTTGTTGCCTTTTCTTGACACATAAATCCTTTAAAAATTTGGTGTAAGCCGAAACTTGCTTAATTGCATCTAATAGTGGAAGATTGATTTTTACTTGTTTAAAAATTTCCTAAATTTCATCTTGTTGAGGCCCTCGTTTTTTAGAAAGTGGTTTGGTGGGTTCTTTTAATGCTGAGGAGTAAGGAATAGTATTATTCTCCATGCTTACTCCTTATGACCCAATTGTATTTGGTTTTTCTTTTTCCTTATTTGATTGATGAAAAGTAATTTTTTTGGTTATTTTAGGTGTTTCAGGTTCCAAATCTCTATCGCTTTCCCCATTCTCACCAAGGTCGACCAACACTCCTTCCTTAAATGGTGGTGGTGGTATAACCTTGTTGTCATAAGTCTTACCACTTCTTAAAATACTTACCTAGCCAACATGAGAACTCTTTGAACTCGAAGCATGATGTTGAGGATTCTTTGTTGTGTCACTTGGAAGTTTTCTAGTTTCTCACCCGGACAATTGTTCAGCTAGTTGTCCCAGTTGCTTAGCAATAGATTCGTTAGTCTTCTCTTGTACCTCTTTGAATTGCTTGAACTCTTTCATATCTTTTTCTAAGTCCTAAATTGATGTTAAAATTGCATTATCATTGCCACTATGAATTGAAGGCCCTTATTGATTCCTTTGTTGATAATGACCTCCTTGTTGATAATTCCCTTGATTATAGTTGTTCCTTTGGTAGCCTCCTTGATTGTAGTTTTGTTGTCGACCTTGGTATTGATTATTTCCTTGAGTTTGTATCTGAAAATAAGGATGCAAGTGGTTGGTATTTTTCCCAAATCTAATATTTGGGTGATTTCTAAGACCAGGGTGATTGGTGTTAGAGTTCATGTCATATATCTTCCTTTCTCCTTGGCCTTGAACTTGATGTATTTCTTCACTTTCTCCAAATTCAAATAACATGTAATTGATGTGTGGTTGATGTCGCTGCACATATCACATACTTCATATTCATTGGATATATGTGCCACACCACTTTTTCCAACTTTTAGGCTTGCAATTTTTCATTCTAGAATAGCAATGTCCATAGCCACTTGATCATTCACCATCTTTATATTTTCCCCTCTTGACCTTCAACTTGATTGTGCATGCTTTTTAGATATCACACTCATCCTTTCCTATATGTTCCAGTCGTCATCCTTATGATTCAAGGTAAATGTTCCCGCACTTGTAGAGTTTACATATCTTGTATCTTCAGGTAAGAGACCATCATAAAATATTGATATTAATTCCCAATTAGCTATGTAACGCCCCGAAATTTCTCGAAGCAAGCCATTTAATAATAATGGGCTTTTAAGGGTTAATTTAAGAAAGAAAGGTAAATTAATGGTCTATGGACTAAATTAACCTTAATGGCCTATGTTTTGACGAGTTTAAGGGCCCTTAATCAGCTCTTAAACATGCATGAGCAGCCTCCATTCCAGCATTTGCAACCCTAGCCCCCAAAAATCATAGGGAGAGAAAGTAGAGAGAGAAAATGAAGAAAACTCAAGATTTGGAGCTTCAAAGGTTAAAAGATTTAAGATCTGGGTGTTGGAGCATTAAACCATAAGAAAGGAGCAACAACTCCAGGTAAGAATCTACCTCTAAGCCCTTCTGTAGATCAAACCCGGATTCTAGGGTTTTGGGTTTTGAAAAGTTTCAAAGAAACACATAAAGGTCAAATTTTTACGTATGAAAACGTGTAAAAAGGTTAGATATGGTTTCATGGATAGTAAACCAAGGATTTG
>BJCO01006627.1:0-10464 GCA_018326465.1 Flaveria floridana
GAGGACGTTACCGAGCATTCTGAACCCTTACGCGATGGGAGTTCGCCCATTTTGGAGACAACAGCCGATTTTGTGGTGCAACCGGGAGAGCCCCTAACATTGTCATTTGGCAAACGAGGTAGCCCAACCGCAGCCGAGAAACCTCCGTCAGCAAAGCGCATCAAAATGACCAGAAAGGGTTTGGGGGCTCCTGGACTAAAGCCGCCCGCCTCTCCCGTGTCGTCTAAGGGGAAAGCGTTGGAGGCCGCGGCTCCCAAGGCAACGATGGGGTTGGCCGCGGCTCCAAAGGTTGGGGCATCGGCCGCGGCTTCCAAGGGTACAGCGCCGGCCGCGACTCGTAAGGGGAAAGGGCCAGCTAGGGCCGGGAAGATTTTGGCTTCTTGGTCTTCCTCTGACAACTCTTCTCATGATTCATTTTCGATTTCTGACGATCGTTCGGATGAGTCATCAGGTGGTTCGAATGAAAAGGGTTCTGGTTCTGATGGCTTATCTGCCGAGGCAGATATTAATTTGCAAGAAAAGTTCATGCCCGACTGGGGTCTTTCTAATGGCACCACTTTCGAGACTCCTGATCCCTGTAAGGAATTCATGTTTGCCTCACGTACGCCATCAGAACTTTATCGTGCCGAGGGTTTGAGAAATAAAGATTTGTCCAATGAAGGTTGTGCTGCTATTGTGAACGGCTTCTTTTCTTTTGTTGAAATTCACGGTCGTTGGGCTGAAGGTACCTGACATCTTTTTCATGCAATTTGGTGATCATCGTTTATACTACTTAAATTGTCTTAATTTGAAATTTACTGGCTATAGGTATCAAGGAGATTCATGATCTGAAAAAGCAAGTTTCTGAGCTAAAAACTCAATAGGCTGCCCTTGAATCTAGGTGTGAGTTGGCTGAGAAAGATAAGGAAAAATATGCTCGGGAGCTTGGTGGCACTTAGGAGGAGCTCCGTATCCAGTCTGCCACGACGAAACGGGTCTCTGTTGAGTTTAAAGACTACAGGCAAACTTCTGAGAGCCGCCTCTCGGAACTTGAGCAAAGGGTAGCCAGTCTTGTGTCCGAGAAGAAGTGGCTTATTTCTGATGGAATTGGGTTGGCTTTTAACAAGATACGTGGTAGTGATGAGTGCCTTGATATGCTGGCAAAAATTAATGAGTTTGCTGACAAAGTGGGGTATAACGCAGGACTTAAGGATGGTGCTTATTGGGCCTTAAGGGGCAAAAAAATTGAGGAGATGAGTAACTTTGACAGTGAGGCTTTGGAGAAACTTCGTGTTGAGTCCAACCATTTTGATGAGGCTACTTTTCCCATGGTAGGGACTATTGCAGCCATGTGCGATCGAGATATTGCAGAGATCAAGTCTTTTCTGAAGCCTAATGTTCCTCTAGTTCCTCAAAACAAAGCGTAGCCGATGTTTCTATTTGCTTGATCATATGTATTCGTCATTTGTCAACTTTTGTGAACGTATTGTATTTAGAAACTATCTTACGTATTTCTTTTATCGTTTATTAACTGAACTTTTTGGTATATGTATGTCCCCGTGCTTTATTGTGTCTTATGGTGAATGGTGTCTCTCAACTTATAACCGATGGACAGGAGGAAATGCTGAAGATCGCGGCTCCCACTGCGACGATGGGGTTGGTCACGGCTTCTAATGATGGAGCATTGGTCGCGGCTCCCAATGATGGGGTATTGGCCGCGGCTTTACATGGCTCTTTCTTCTTTTTTATTTTTGCTCTTAAACATATGAGCTTAGTTACTTGCTCGTTTTCATGCTTTTACTTTTAAGCATATAAGCTTGGTTACTTGCTTGTTTTCGTGTATTTGCCTTTAAACATAAGAGCTTGGTTACTTGCTCGTTTTCATGCTTTTGCTTTTAAACATAAGAGCTTGGTTACTTGCTCGTTTTCGTGCTTTTGCTTTTAAACATAAGAGCTTGGTTACTTGCTTGTTTTGGTGCTTTTGCTTTTAAACATAAGAGCTTGGTTACTTACTCGTTTCGAAGACTTGAGTATGGATGCTAAGTAGTTTGATGTAAATTCTGGTACATTGGTGTACCTTCTTAAAATGAAAATTGAATTACATCAAGGGGGTTTATCCGTTACATATAACATTTCCGGAGCTGAGCTCCGTTCCACGTTCATGGCACTACTTTACCGTCTAAGTGACTGAGTTTGTAAGCACCATTTTCTCCTGCTTCCGTGATTACGTATGGTCATTCCCATCGAGGACCCAGTTTACCTTGGTCCTCTGCCCGGCTCGCCTCGTTACTATATAGGACGTAGTCTCCTTCCTTGAAAATCTGTTTTCTGACTCGGGAATTATAGTACCTTTCGACTTCCTTCTTGTGTCTAGCTTCTCTGATTGCTGCCATCATCCTTCGTTCTTCCAATAGTTCCAGGTTTAACCTCAGCTCCATATCATTATCAATCTGACTGACTTGCGCAACCCGAGCGGTTTGCATTCCCACTTCTGCCGGGATCATAGCTTCCGAGCCATATGTCAAGCTAAACGGTGTTTCCCCATGGCTCGTTTTGGGCATGGTTCGATGTGCCCAGAGAATGCTAGGTAGTTCTTCCACCCAACATTTCCCTTCTAACCCTAGCCTTGTTTTGATTCCTTCCACAATGCTTCGATTGACCCTTTCCACCTGACAGTTACCTTGAGGATAGGCGACGGAGGTGAAGATTTGTGTGATCATCAGTTCTTGACACCATGATTTGAATGGATTGTCTGCGAATTGTTTGCCATTATCCGTCATAATGAACAATGGTAACCCGAACCAGCATACTATATGTTCCCACATGAATTTTTTCACCTGTTGCCCCGCGATGGTCTTTAAAGCCTTCGCCTCCACCCACTTAGTAAAGTGATCCACGGCTACTAAAAGAAATTTTGATTTTCCTGTTGAAACTGGAAAAGGCCCACAATGCCTATCGCCTACTTTTGGAACGGCCAAGCGGATGTGACCGGGATCATGTCGTTCTTGGGCCTGTGGCACATGGGAGCATGCCTTTGGCAACTTTCACACTTCTGGATCTCACCCACCGCACTCTTATGCATTCCAGGCAAATAGTACCCCGCCCCCATTGCCTTTGCCACCACCATTCTTGGTCCAGCATGTATGCCACAGATGCCCTCGTGTATTTCTCGGATGACGTAGTTGGCCTCCTCCGGTGTTAAGCATCTTAGTAACGGGCCCATGAATGACCTTCTATACGAAATTCCCTGCTGTAACTCATAATGCAACGCCTTTGTTTGTAATGCCCTAGGCTCTGCTCTGCCTTCTGGTAGGTTTCCATTTTTCAAGTAATCCACGATCGGATCCATCCAACTTTTTCCTGCCTCCACTCTGATTGTTGCCACTTCCCTTCTTTCTATGGATGGGGATTGTAAAACCTCTACCCTGACTTTTTTGGCAAGATGGCTGAATGTAACTGAAGCTAGTTTACTCAGGGGGTCTGCTTTCTTGTTCTTGCTGCGAGGTATATGCGAGACCTCGCACTTGCTGAATTCGCTTATCGTATCCTTAACCTTTTCCAGGTATTGCTTCATCGTGCTTTCCTTTGCATCGTAAGATCCATTGATTTGATTGGCGACCAGTAATGAATCTACGTATGCATGTAACTTCCGGATGTTCATCTGTTTTGCCAACCTGAGCCCTGCCAGCAGCGCCTCATACTCCGCCTCGTTGTTGGAACTGTTGAAAGCTAGCCTTAGGGCATATGTTATTTCTTCACCCCCAGGCCCTACCAACATCAAACCTGCTCCGGACCCTTCGTCGTTAGAAGCCCCATCAGTATGGAGGGACCATTCTTCTTCTGGCTCGTGCTTAGCTTGATTCATGCCGAGGGTCGGGTCTTCATCATGAGGGGTTTCTGTTAGAAAGTCGGCGACCACTTGGCCCTTCATCGCCGTCCTAGGCTTGTATTGTATTCCAAAGACTCCTAGCTCGATAGCCCATTTTGCCAGTCTCCCAGAAATTTTAGGCTTCCTTAATATTTGCTGTATTGGATGGCCCGTCCTTACCTCCACCTCATGAGCCTGAAAGTAGCGACGCAGTCTCCTGGATGCATGCACCAGTGATAGGACGAGCTTCTCCATGGGTGAGTACCGTGTTTCAGGGTCCTTCAAGGCCCTGCCGATGAAGTATATTGGCGTTTGCTTCCCTTCTCTATCTGTCACTAACACGGCGGTCACAGCCTCTTTCTCGGCCGAGAGATACATGACTAACTTCTCCTTCGGGAACGGAGCTACAAGCATCGGTAGATTACCCAAGTAGACCTTCATTTGTTGGAATGCTTCCTCCGCCTCTTGTGTCCACAAGAATTTCTTTTTGTCCAGGCAGTTTTTTAATGTAGACATGAATGGTAGGGTGCGCTCGGCATGTTTCGAAAAGAACCTGTTTAGGGCCACCAAACGCCCATTGAGGGTCTGAACGTCTTTGACTGACTTTGGGGAAGGCATTCGAACCACGACCGCGATCTTTTCAGGGTTTGCTTCGAAACCTTTCTTTGTTACCATTACCCCCAAAAACTTTCCTTCTTCAACACCGAAGGAGCAATTCTGTGTATTTAACCTCATGTTCATTCTTCGTAGTGTTTCAAAAGTCTCGGCTATGTCGTCTACCAGAGATTCTTCACTGTGACTTTTGATTACCACATCGTCGACGTAAACTTCGATATTTCTTCCGATCTGGGACCTGAAAGCTTTATCCATTAACCGCTGGTAGGTGGCTCCTGCATTCTTTAATCCAAACGGTATCTTTGTAAAACAAAAGATGCCCGCATCCGTAAAGAACGCGGTTTTATCTTCGTCTTCCCGGGCCATCTGTACCTGATGATAGCCTTTGTATGCGTCTAAAAAACATTTCAAAGGAAAAGGAGCTAGAGAATCTACCTTTAGGTCGATCTCCGGCAACGGATAACAGCCTTTCGGACAGGCGTTGTTCAAGTCTTTAAAGTCGATACACATTCTCCATGTGTCATCTCCCTTCTTTACCATGACCGGGTTGGCAACCAAAGTTTGGTAATGTACTTCCCTGATGATTCCGGCCTACAGTAGCTTCTTTACCTCCTCTATGACGGCTCGACTCCTCTCTTCGCCTATGTACCTGCGCTTCTGTACCACCGGCTCCTTGGACTGGTATGTTTTTAACTTGTGTTCCGTGATGTTTCGGGGGACCCCTACCATGTCTGCAGGTTCCCATGCAAAAATATCAAGGTTACTTTGCAATAAACATCTGAGCCGATCCTTTGTGGAGTACATCAATTGGCCCCCTATTGTGATTTTCTGTTCTAGAAAAAGTGGGTTTATCACCCACTTCTCACACGTCAGATGGACGGAATCTTCTTCGGAAGGCGAGGCCGCCGGTGCCAGTATTCTTACATTCTTACATTCTCTACTAGAATATATGGTGACGACTCCCGTCGGCATAGGGAATTTGATTGCTGCGTGTACCGTGGATATGACCACGCCCAAAGCACATAACCCGGGTTGCCCCAGGATTATATTGTGCGCAGATTCCGAACGCACTACCAAGAAAGTCATCGTTACCTCTCACCAGCCTGCATGATTTCCAATGACTACAGGGAGATGGAGCTGTCCTAGTGGCTAAACCACTTCCCCTGTGAACCCTGTTAACATGTGGGTTTTGGCATCCAGCTTTTTCCTGATTTCTTCGTCTATCTGCAAGAAACAATGCTCGTACATAATCTCGGAACTGCTCCCGCTATCCACGTACACTCGATGGACCTGATGACCTGCTACAATTGCTGAGACTGTGATTGGACTGCTGGCGAAACTCCCCCCATAGATTGGTGGGAAAGAGATCTCCTGAGACATCCAGGGTTCCATGTGATCTACATGTCTTTTTCCTTTCCCGTTGGCAAACTGGACCATGAAAATTTCCTTTCTTTTTTCGTTCACCTGGGGGGTTTTCTTTAGCTATTTCAGGAGATGAGCTAGTTTTCCAGTCTTGATTGCCGACTCGATCTGCCTTCTCAGCGAAAAGCAGTCATCAGTCGTATGTCCATTTTCCCTGTGAAATTCACAATACCTGCTCGCATCCCTTTTTACTCCTGGCTTCAGCGGGGTAGGTTTGGCAAAATTCAAGTTTTATGTGGCCAGAATTTCGCTGGGGGTTTTTGTTAATGGTGGTAGTGCTATCTAGGGACTGGGTGAGTTCCTCGGTGGAGGAGTGAATCGTGATTGGAAAGGTGGGCTTGACTGTAGAGGGCGTGGCTGGAAACGTTGTCTTTCCCACACTTTCGCTCCCGGCCTCCTCTGTGGATCCCATGTTGGCGGCGTCGGTTTTTTCA
This sequence comes from Flaveria floridana, assembly GCA_018326465.1. NCBI lineage: Eukaryota > Viridiplantae > Streptophyta > Magnoliopsida > Asterales > Asteraceae > Flaveria > Flaveria floridana. The sequence goes on from BJCO01006627.1 coordinate 6,319, forward strand.
ATGTCTTTTCTCGTAATTGTTCGCACGCCCTTTTACCTCGAACGAACGCCTTTGCTCGTTCTAACATCTCGTCCACTGTTTTCGGGAGGCTCTCGTGGAACCTTTCGACAAGTTGATCGTTTTTCACCCCGTGGATGAAAGCAGAAATCCTAATAGTTTCGTCAGCCCCCCGCACCTACATGCTCTCCTTAGAAAACCTGACTATGAATTTTTTTATGGATTCGTGGTCTCCTTTCTTGATGTTGTGTAGTTCTGTGGGATCTTTTGCGGACAACCTCTTCTGACTAAAATTTTTTAAGAATCCATTTTCTAATTCTTCGAAATTGCTTATTCCACCAGCGGGGAGACTATCAAACCATACTCTAGCTGCCCCGGTGAGTGTCTGGGCAAACATGTGGCACCATACTGGTACTGACCCTTGCTCTACTTCTGCGGCTCCTACAAAGATCGCCAGGTGGTCTTCAGGATCTCCTAACCCATTATACTTCCCCACATTAGATGGCATTTTGAGTCTTGACGGGAATGTGAATTCTGCGATTCTCGGGATAAACTTGGACCGGGATTTCGCCGTTGAGGGGCGGTATGGTTTACTAAAGTCGTCCTCGAAATTCAGCCTTTTCACCACAACGTCCTCACCCTGTTGAATGGTCTTCTTGGCTCCTTTCTCTTTAGATGATCCTGATCCGTCATGATAGTTTTCTTCCTCCTCCATCCTCGGTGGCTCCTCATATTCTAACCGCATCCGGAGGTCCTTCCACCGTCTTTCCTTCTCTTCTTGCTGAAGCAGCAAAAGAATCTGCTCTCGGTTCTGGTTGAGGAACTCTGGAGTTATAACGACATTGCGGGCATTGCCTCCCTCAAGGGTGGCGTTTGTTGCATCAGGGGGAGGGGAATTAGCATTTGGATTTTCGACATTGTCGGCGTTGTGGTGACAACGAGTAACTTGGTTTGAATCTATGGTGATAGGTTTTAGGACCGTATGGTCCCACGGATGGCGCCAAATATTGCTACACGGATCCTAATCGAGGGATTAAGATACGAGAAGCAGTGCTTAATCGCCACCAGGATTCTGATATGATCTTGTGAGTTGGACGGTATGAGCTTAGGCTGAATATCTTGTGAATGTGTTGTGTGTTTTTTTAGTGTGTTTGCTTAACATCTGAGGACCTCTGTTTATAGTGTTTGCTTGCCTTGGTTGTTTCCCAAGTGGTTTGTTATCCTAGGTATGTCAAAGTGTAGGATCCGATTCTATACTTCCTTGGGCAGAAGATTCTGCACATTTTTAGTGTAAAGGGTTTCCTACTTAGCATTAATGCTTTTTGTCCATATAGTTGACCTTGAGCTCCTGGGTTCCTCAGCTCAGTCAGAGTTTGTCTTTATTCACTTTCTTATCTTCTGTCCTGACAACATTCGTTGATCAACCAATGGGTGTTCACTTCGCTGAGGCTTTGCTTGTAAATGTGTTCTCTAACACTTTGAACTTTTCAAGTGTCAAGCACTTATTTTCCTTGCGTTACAATGGTTTCGTCAGAACTTGTAGTTCGTTTATGTGTTTATGCCGCGGCTGGGCTTGCGTGTTTCTTCAAGATCTGCGGCCCAAATCGTATGGCTTTTAAAGGAAGTGTCGCGGCCCGGTTTACATGGTGCTACAAGGGGAGCCGCGACCCGGTTAGCCCGGGCTCCAAGTGTGTGCCGCGGCTGGGCTTTCATGGCCCTCCGAATTGCGGCCGGGCTTCCGTGGCCCTCACGTTCCGCGTCCGCGGGTTGTTGCTGGTTCGGGGGTTAACCTGGATCTAGCCGTCAGTCGTAAGTCATACCCCCCAGATGCGCGGGAACCGGATTGAATCCGTAAACCCTCGCCCCCCATCAGGATCGAACCCGGGATGAAACCCCGAGCCAAACCCTCACCTGGATGTCGCAGAAATTAAATGGAGAGGGTGAAATTTGAACAGGTCAATCCATTAACCACTCCACCACTTACCTCATTGGCCATAGATAGATTTATATAGTTGTTAGAAATTTGATTATGGTACAATTATACGAATGTGATGTTTGATTTAATTAAAATATGTACTTTACATGTTAATTCTTCTACTCATGAATGATATTATACTTACAAAAAGTTATATGCGTGCATGTCATTATTATGACGGATAATCAGAAATGCTACTAACATATAAGATCATAAATCTTTTAAATCCTATATTGAACTTCTTTCATTTTAATATTTTTTTTACGTAAAAGTTGATTTGACATAATTTTTTTAACCGTAATTTGATATTCGTGACTCTGATGGTAACTTTCAAAACGTGTTTCACTTTATCCTGCTTATTAAATCACAAGTTTAGAGATGTTTTGTATTTTACTTGTATTATTTTCGTTTTAAATATTGATCATTATTGTAAGAGTTGTTCATTCTCCTTGTATTTTAAATTGACGAACAAAAGGCTCATTTTCTCGTGAGATTCGTGAAGGCCTGTTTATTGTATGTATGAATTATCTATATATCTATATATCTATATATCTATATCTATATCTATATCTATATCTATATCTATATCTATATCTATATCTATATCTATATCTATATCTACACACATATATATATATATATTTCAGTGAGATGAAACTTTTGATCATTGCAAATAAAAAACAAATACGTCGCCTGAGAGATTCGAACTCTCGCGGGGAAACCCCATGTTCTTAGCAGGCACACGCCATCATTTTTATTATAACTATCATTATTGTTATTAGAATCACATTATAGGCGTGGTGGGGCTCTAAAATGATAACATGGACATAAATGAAACCTCCAAACACCATTACAAGATAGTTAAAAAGGATTCAACACCCAAAATTTCCTATATTAATGTATCAATGGGGGTTTCAAATACTAGTTAACCACTACTCTTGATTTAAAAGAGTCTTTAGTAAAATTATTTTTATATATGTGATATTTAAATACTATTTTAACAAACCAACCACTACACATAGTCTTATCGATAATAGTTTCCGTCAAAGAAATGCAAAGATAAGATTAAATCTAAATTGTAATCTAAACGCCAATCAATAAAGTTTAGATCATATCAAGAGATCATGTTTTTCCGTAGAATTGACGGGAAATTAAGTGATAGTTCAAAACTGATAATTTTTAAAATGACTAATTGAGTCTGATTGGGTCTGTCAACAAACTTTCCTCTCATATATTCTAATAAAATGTATATTTTAATAAAATGACTTTAAATTTTTACACAATGGATCAACCTTTTTGAGATATAACACAACTGGATTCAATTCATTTTTAGCAACAAGTTGATTTGCCAACTCTCGTTATTCTTCATTCAAGTGAGACGTATAAACAGTTTCATTCATGAGAAATAACAACAAAACAATCACTTGCTCCCTCACTGGCTAGGGTGTGCATAGATCAGTTTTACCATCCAATAAAACAATAACCAAAGTTGTCAGTTACAATTAAAAACTGTCAACCGTTCTTTCTGTTATTAATTTTCTAAATTCAAATCTCTTGGATCCGTTTGCAGCATCTATCTATCCTTTACACTCTTTCAATCGTCTAGCTTTCACAATTTACTGAACAAAATTAAAAAGAAACCGACACCGCGTTGCATCAAGAATCTACTTCCTGTGCATGCTTCTCCTTTATCCTCATCTATCTCAAACCTGAAAGACCTGATGCATTAATGATCATTGCAAACAACATAGAGAATGATTTCTTCAATTCAATGCATAGGGTGATTTATATCAAGTTTCGTATATATAAATATATATGATTACTGCAAAACATAAAATGTCGCTTTGGCCGAGTGGTTAAGGCGTGTGCCTGCTAAGTACATGGGGTTTCCCCGCGAGAGTTCGAATCTCTCAGGCGACGTATTTGTTTTTTATTTGCAATGATCAAAAGTTTCATCTCACTGAAATAATATATATATATCTTCTATTCTAATAAAAAAGTATCTGGTATGACACGTGTCAACACAATAATCATTCTCACCAAAATTTTCCCGCCTATCTCTCATATTAAATAATTATTTTAATTACAAATAATACTATTTAACATTTTTTTAGATTTAATAAATTAATAAAGAGATCTATTTATTAATGTTATTTTTAAATAAACAATTTTTT
>BJCO01006720.1:0-11716 GCA_018326465.1 Flaveria floridana
CTTTCGTGTATGACTTCCTCAAACCCGAATGTAATGAGTTCAAACGCCTAAAAACCCACCAAAACACACACACAAACGTACATAACACATATAAGCATATAACCAGGGGATAGTCTGACCAAGAACAACTCAAAACAAAGAATTCTTACCTTATATTCGAATTCTTCTTGTTCTTCCTTCAAAATCTGAGCTCTGCCCTTTCTCTCTCTAAAAACCCGAATGACAACATGTAAGCAGGCAACATGGGCAGCCATGTTGTTTTTCACCAACTTTTCAAGGTTTTGTCCTTTTGGACACTTTTAACCCCTCAACTTTGGGTTACACTATATTTCTCCTCTTTATTCGCGTTTATTCTTTCTTTCTCGTCTATACAAATATCCGGGTGTTAGAATTCTACAACCGGCCAAGCTTTGAATGCCAGCTAGAAACACTAATCTAGACAACAAGATCAATTTAGAGTCAAAAGACAGATTGCCTTTTGACTAGTGACTATGACATGTCATAGCTCACATTCTTATTTATTATAAAAAGGATAACAGTACATAGTTGAAAAGTTATAGACTCAACACCTTAATCTACAGTTGAAAAATTCATGGACTTTTCACCAACTTATGCAAGTAGGTGAGTATTCAGAAATGGCAGTAGAAAGGCATTTCAGCTTCTGTCAAAATCATGTCAGAGAAGACATGCCTTCTCTATATTCGGAAGAAATCAGTCTTGGCTTCGGAAGACTTTGTCTTTGAAGCTTCGGAAGACTTCATTTTTAGATTCGGAAGAATTGGTCTTTTAGCTTCGGAAGATTTGATGCTTAGCATAATTCACTAAGTTATATCAAATCTTCTGAAGTAACTTGCTTGTACTTTACATGTGCATGCTGATAGCTCTTTGCTTGCATCAGCCTATAAGTGTAATCCATACTAACTCCCCTTAGGTTGATGCTACCAAAAATAAAGGAGAACCTTGAAGCTATCTTCATCTATTGATAGTCCTCATTAGAATCAAGACCATCTCCTCATGTCATAGGGATCATGTAGAGGGAGGTCAAGTATGTTTTACTAGAAGTAAATGTCTTGACCCACTTGATCTCTAGTGGCATACCATCTACCTGGGTTAGTAGCAAATACCCAAGGTAGGATGGGTCTCTCAGGAGCAAGAGGCTCTACTATGAGTGGGCTTTGCTGAGTAGCCTCTTTTTGAGCACCCTCAAGATGTTTTGACCTATCTCAAGGTGCACAGGTGGATTTTATGGCCATCCTTTTCCTCTTTTTGTACTTTAACTGAGAAGGTTGGCATGCAATACTAGATTATTCTTGTTTTTCCTTCTCAGTTGGGTCCTTTTCCTTCACAAGTTTAGAAGGAGAAGGTTTAGGAACCTACTTTGGATCAGAAGATAAAGCTGGCTGTGATGCAGCACTAGGTCTAGGTTGTGTTGTCTCTTGGTGTTCAACCTTGACCTCAGCTTCAGGTGCAGCCTAACTTAGTGGAGAATGCAAATCAAGCAGCTCACCCCTTTTGATCTTCTGCTTGATCACTCTAATGTGCTCATCCATGGTGGATAGAGTAATTGGACCAAGTCTCCTTCTGGAGAATCCATACAGCTTCAAGAAGCTCACCATCTTTTGTTTGTCAATACTTCTTTTGAGTTGCTCTGAAGGTGGCTCTTGACTTTGCAGCCTCTTTCATCATCTTCCTCTTAGCAGCTTTTTGCTTTTTTAGTACCTCTTCCTCAAGCTGCTTAAGGTATTCAAACTCAATGTATTTATAGGATAAGGGAAGATGCCTGATAAAGACCTGTGGCACTCAGGTAAGTTATCATGTTTTGTCTATCTTGTTCCCTACCTACCTAAGTTTGTTGCTCAGTAGCCATAACCTCTGCCTCAGGACTTTCCTGAACTGGGAAGATTCCTGATAGAGTCCAAGTTAGCAAGCAAGTTTATATAAACAAATTAAGAGTACCTAAACTTGACCCCTTGAATCATCATATGGACTATGTAGGATAAGTCCTCAAGAATTCGGTCCCAACCTCCATGTTTATTGGACAGAGAATGGATGATCACATGGATACTTCCATTATGAGGAAACCTTACCCTTTTGAAAGGTTCTTACTGAGTAGTCCCCTTCATCTCTATGACAACCCTAAAACTCCAAGGTTAGATTATCCTAATATTATAAGAAATTCTTTAAATAAATGTCATATATTTGTTAGAAATTGTCGAGTTCATATTAGATAATACATATAAGAACATGCATGCATGCATGTATGAAAAATTTACGTCTGCATAAATCTTTTTCATGTGAATTTTGTGACTATGATATCTTACGTATCTAGCTATCATATTATACGATTATATGATTAAGTCACTCGATTGATAAATGATTTTCATTTACATGAAATGGATTGGAATCAAAACTTAATCAAATATTACCAAACAAAGTTACACTTAGAAACTTTGTTCAAAAACTAAAACCAAACACTTAAATACTTAAAACACTAACACCAACACAAACATAACCCTAAAACCGTGTTTCGGTTCATTAAGGACTAAGCAACCCGATTATATGCCAAAAACTTTGACTTATCCTAAGTTTAGAAACTAAGAAAACCATTAACACCACCATTTGACACCTAAACAACCATCACCACCTTAACCCGCCACCTAAGTATCATCATTAATGCTCATCATTACCCTTAATCACCACCTAGCTCCTTGCCACTTATCCCCCTCATTAATACTAAGCATGCATTAGCAAGTGACACCTCTTTCAAATTGCTTGCTAAGCAAGCCTATACACACCACATTACTAACCTACGACCTAGAAGTCATGATGAACTCTCCACCATGAAAGCTCTCGGTTGCATGGGGTCACCACACCCCCACCACCGCAAACCATCACCACCCTCTCCCCTCTCTCGGTTTGTTGCTCTCAACCGCAAGCCACAACCCAAACACCACCCTCCTTCTCTCTCGATTACTATCTCCAAGAACACCACAACCACCACCTTTTCTCTCTCGGTTTTTATACACCACCACCACCACCATAGCAAACCACCACAACCTAGCATCATCACACTGTCGGTTTTCAAGAAATCCCGAAGCTCACCATCATCTAGCTCGGTTTTGTTATCATCATCACCTTTAGTTCATCTTGCTTGGGATTCAAGGACTAACATCCTCATCTGGTTATCAAGCCATCTAGCAAAGCAATTTCTTTAAGTTTCCTCATCAAAACAAGGTTAGATCACCATGAACATATGATTCACAAAGTTGTTTGTGTTTAAAAAAACACATACGCAACTTTTAAATGCTTATCATCAAGAATGCTTATAAACACATGATGTTCATCTCAAAAATCAGTAAGAAATGGATTTAAGAGTTAAAAACATTAAGGTTTTATAAACCAAAGATTCAAACAAAAAGACTATAAATAAACGTGTTAAAATATTAGTATCCTTGATGAAATTAGATTAAATACTTAAATAATTGTGATTGTGGGAATAAAATCAGAAACATGTTTAGAAATATCAAAAATAGTAATCTGTGAATTTTGGTGTAATAATGTTGAGTAAATTAATTAATAATTAAATTAAAGAAAAGTAAGATAGTTATTATATGGAAGCTCCAAACATGGTAAAAATCTAGAAAAAGTTTACAATGATCCTTGTATTTTATAAAAGTTCCAGGATAAATTTCATGATTAAATTCATCTGTATGACTGAGATTTATATTTTTATATGATCTGTAGTAGAAAAATTGAAAGAAATATCCAAACAATAAGTTAAATTACAAAAAATTAATCTAAATTATTATATTCAGAATAGAACAGTGTGTATGAAATTCGTAACTTTTAGAGATGTTTAACTATTTTTGCTAAATTTTGTAAAATTTAGAAAAATCATAGTAAATTGTTTATCTTGAGTTAATAACCAGAAATTTTATGGGATAATGTGGAATTTAGGATAATTATTTGGTAAATTTAGGTGATTTTATAAAAACAGTATCTATTTTTTCTATTTTATGAGAATTTTGTAAAAATTCTAGAAAATTATCTGTAATTGAATATTAGTTGAAATTTTTATATGTTAATCTGTATTTTTAGATATTACTGTTTTTAAATTTTGGTGATATATGGGTAGCAGCAACCACTGTTTTAGAATTTCTAATTGAAGTGCTAAAAATTTTAAAGAAATAAGATATATTTCTGACATATAATTACTTTATAGGGTTTCTCTGGAATTAAGGTGAGATTTATAGTCCCGTTTTTATGTTTATGAGTTTTGAGGAAAAATCATACTATTTTGTGATTGATGCTAATAAATAAGAATTTTTGGGATACTGTCATTTGCCATAAGCTACAACCATTAATTCGGATGTGGAACCGTCTGATAATATAGGTAGCGCTACTTAGGAAGATGTTTCCTGCACCAACAGGATGAGTGTTGTGATACTATATTATTTGATTCTGTGATTGGTATTGTGACAGTTATAAATCATCATGCATATAAGTAGGTTTGGTTGTAATCTTAATTATTTTGCATCAATGTATTTTGTTTAGTTACTAAACCTATGTTTCTCACCAGCATTATGTTGATAGTTTTAAGTATGCTTTTTCAGGAATTCAGAATGACTAACAACGTAATGTTTTCATTTGATGTTTACAACGGTTGGGGTGAAGTTATTGGGATAACTTGTGTGAAAATAACTGTTAACGTGTTTGATCCTAGCATAATGGTAGATGCACACATCCAGTACTATTGAAGACTATGAAGCAGTTATTTAACTTTTATATTTAGGTTACATGTTAAAAGTGTATTAGTTTTTGGTTAGACAAGTTTTGCGATAACCCGTTAACTCTAATGTAGCGAACACTTACACCAGTGTAATTAACTTTTACACCGCGTTACACCACTAATATAACGATTTTTCCTCAATTTTCAAAATTTCCCTCCATTTTAAAAAAGCTCCACCCTTTCTTAAAACCTTTTTAACTTTTTCGTATAATGTTATTTTTTTAAACAAATTAAATCATTAAATAGATCATTTTAATATCTTTAATTTTAGTATAATCTTACTATATTTTTTAAAAAAATTTTAACGTTCGTTTTGAACCACTAGTTTTACTACTGTAACTGTAAGTTACAGTGCTAACGTGTCTTGCTGTGTACCACTAGTTGGGTTAATGGGTTATCACAATAAACAAGAGTTAACATTTGATCTCTATCCTATATATGTATATATATATGTATGTATGTATGTGTATATATATGTATATATATCTATATATGTATATATATATGTATGTATATATATATGTATGTATGTATGTATGTCTGTATATATATTATATATATATATATGTGTATATATATATATATATATATAAGTATGTGGTATTCTGTTTAAAGTTACTGTTATAATTGTTTGTCTGTAATCAATGAGTTTTGAGCCAGAGAGTCACACCCAAGCATTTCACGCTTCCGCCGGGATGTGACAAATGCCCATATGCCGGAATGAGTTGTTTACAACAGACTTTAGAAAGGACAATTCGCCTTCTTCATCATCGAGAATCGGGTGAGATTTAATGGTGGCTAGAGTGACAAAAATTGTCTTCCCCTGCACTGTGGCAGACAGTGCCTTCTCACCGTCCAAGATGACCTCTTGGCAGGTCCTATAGAACTCTAAAAGTTAATCTTCATGGAGAGGAGGGTCTATGGTAAGTGTAGTGAGGTAGTTGGAATAAGACAAGAATCAGAAATAATTTGAGAAACCTGGATCTTTCTCAGTTATAACAGAGCAACTTGGTTGTGTTGCTTGTGCAGTTGCATGGAAAAATCTGGTATATTTTGGGGATCAGGGTTGGCCATTTTGAATAGCTTGGAAGTGAAGGATGGTAAGAACAAAGTTGGTTTGTGTGTGAATTTAGGGTTTGAACTTTTGTAGATGAAGAGGATGGAGAAAGAGGGGGAACCGTTGAAGGTACATTTATATGGTTGGATTGAGACAAAGTTAATGCAAAAGGATAAACTGTGAAATTCGGATGTCGGTCCTAACTCTAAAAAATTACCCAAAAAGGTTGTTTCTTGGAAGTCTACAATCCTCCGAATGTAATTTGTATTCGAAAGATATTTTTTAGCTTGAAAAAAATTTTATTCGAAAGAAAAATACTTCGAGTATTTTTACTTAAGATATATTTGGTGTCAAAAGATATTAAACCTTAGAATATTTATTCAAAAGATGAATAAATTTTCCAAGTTGTCCTTCAAAACTTATAAGTACTTAGAAGCATATTTAAACTTCAAAAGATATATCAGAATTTCTTGCAAAGGTAAATTTCTTAGTAAGTAGTTATTAGTTTTGAAACATAATTTTCTACCAAAATCAACTTAATGTCTTCTGAAAGAAAATATATCTTAAATTTAAAAAATTATAAGGAATGTCATTTTGAAAAATTCCTTACAAAGTAAACTGTGCTTATATAGGTGATGATATAGACAACTTAAGACAAATATATTTGAGAAAATAATCTTCAGTTTAGTTTAATAAAATCTACTCAAAGTTAATCATCCCAATAGCTGATACAAGATACTTAAATCTCTACTCATCAAAAGCCTTTATGAACATACCAACATATTGTTCATTTGTGTTAACTTTGAATAGTTTTATTAATCCCTTTTCAAAATTATATCTAATCAAATGACACCTAATGTTGATGTGCTTTGTCTTGGAGTGCTTCACAGGATTCTCTATAATAAAGATAGCACTATTGTTCTCTATGTGGATGAGAGTCTCTTTGAATTTGAATTCATAGTCCAGCATCTGATTCTGAATCCAAAGCACTTGAGCACAGTAGCTTGCAGCAGCAATGTATTCAGCTTCAGCAGTTGATGCATTCAAAGACAAAGTTTTTCGAAGCCAAGACTGATTTCTTCCACAGACAGAGAAGGCATGTCTTCTCCGTCTTTGTAAGAAATCAGCCTTTGCTTCAGAAGACTTTGTCTTTAAAGCTTTGAAAGACTTGATCTTTGGCTTTAAAAGAATTGGTCTTTTGGCTTCGGAAGATTTGACCCTTAGCATAATTCGCTGAGTTATATGAAATCTTTTGAAGTAAGTTCCCTATACTTCACATGTGCATGCTGAGAGTCTGTGTATGCATCAGCCTCTAAGTGTAATCCTTAATAAACGTAATTTAAGCCGGTTTGAAAATTGAAGCAACAAAAAACAATATCATATGAGAATGAAATAACAAAACTCATTTAACTAATAATCATAGAAAAACTAATCGTACTAAGTAATGTAGTGATTTATTAACTAATCATTTATTCATAACATATGTTAGAATTTTAAGATTCAAGGCCTAACTTTAGGCTTATTTAAACTAGAAATCAAAATTAAAAGGTTTAAATAGTAACTATAACAAAACTACATGGTATAAATATAAAGCCAATATTTATTACAAAAAATGCCCCTATCATTACATAACATTACCTAGTGTTATTTGTGTGGCTAGCACGAGGGGCCTTTCCACCGTTCCAATTCATTAAATCCGCCTCTATGTATTTCATCTTCTAATTGTTCCAAATCTTAATTCATCTTGCTTTATTTTTCACTTTGATCCTTTTTAGTGATCATGATTCTATTTTATAATCAAAAAAGGGGTGCATGTTTAAACAATATTATACTTTTGATCTTCAAAGTTAATAAACTGAGAATCATAATTTATTTGGCTGATTTTGCCTGTCCTTTAAATCTATGCCTCTATCAAAATTATTTTTACTTGGCCACCTTTCGGCAACAACACGCTGAGGAAAAATACTAGTTTGACCTACGTACTGAGTTAGACCATTAAATCATCATCTAATAGTTTGACCAAAATTCCAACTTAAACACAAGAACAAGACTGAAATAAAAGGGGGAGAAATTTTTGAGAAATGATGAAGAACAAAGAAAATTAGGTTGTGGTGTCTAGGGTTTCAAGTTGAAGGAGTAGAATGTAACAAATAAGCAAAAACTAAAAGGGAAGCTCCCCTTTAGTGTCCTTGGCTACAAACAATGGAGGGGAAAAGGTATCAAGCCCTTGGCCTGTCCCGTTTAATTTGTCTCTTCCTAGTTCGCATGTCATCTGATTTTTGAGTTTTAAATTTCTCACTCTTTTATGATTTTAATGGACTATTATACACTATATAAATGATTTAATTTATATTTTAGAACAAATTATGTTAAATTAGTACTTTAGTTAAAGTCTACTGATGTTTGGTTTTTATTGTGTTTTTTTATAAATTATGTATTTTAGGTTTATAAATCTTTAATTCCTATGCAAAGTCCAATCCTGTGAACTCTCATTGTCATCATTCCTAGACCCATTAGCCCATACTAGGCCCATAACAAATAGTTCTAATATTTAACGTGTCTACACACATCTAATGTACTAATCACAATTCAAGTAAACGTTAAGTCAACTTTCACATTAAAGTCCATATTTAGTCAAAGTCAAAGCTCAACCTACATGTTTTGATGATGGGTGTCACGCTTTCCCCTAGTTGAGAGCATTTCGTCCTGAATTCAGCTGGAGTCATCAACTTCTACATCTTTCATGAACATGTGAGGGTACTTAGTCCTCATTTGATCTTCTCATTCCTAGCTATCTTCAAGAACTTGCTTGGAGTTACATCTAACCTTTATGATTAGGATCTTACTATATTTTAGCATCTTTATCTCCCTATCCATTATTTTCACCGGTTTTTTAACGAATCAAAGTTTCTCATCCAGAAACATTCCCAACACCTTCTATAAGCTTTACCAGAATCTTGATATGAATCGGCAATCACAATCATAGATGAGCAACATCGGTAACTTATGTCTAGCCATAACACTAATATAAATCATTGCTAGTTTTTCCATCTTGTAGTCTTCACAATTAGCTAGGAAATGAGTAGAATTGGTCATTCGGTTCATAATAACCCAAATCAAATCATGCTTACTACTAGTTCTTGGAAACTTCATGATGTAGTCCATAGTAATGTTTTCCTATTTCCATTCTAGAATCTCAGGCTCTCATAAGAGACTAGATGACCTTTGATGCTCTGCCTTAACCTTTGAATAAGTCATGCACACGTAATTTTCTATGCTATGTTTCATTCCAGGCCACCAATACAAGTCCTTAAGATCATGGTATATCTCATCATCACTAGGATAAACAAAATACCTAGACTTGTGTGCCTCGTCCAATACCAAAGTCCCTACATTCCCCATATATGGAACCTAAAACTGCTCAATAAAGTACAAGCCTCCATCATCCTTTTGCACAAACTCTTTTTGCAGACCTCTAAAGGCCTCATCAAAACATTAAGTCTTTTCATTGCCTCAACCTAAGCAGCAGCGATGTGGGTTTTGATACCTGAATAAATTATCATTCCCCATGCTCTGATACATACCGGTTTGACTATTTCCTTTCAACTTAATGCATTAACGGCCATATTTGCCTTTCTTGGGTGGTACCAGATTTCATAGGCGTAGTCAAGAGACACCTCAATCCAACGTCTTTGTCTTATGTTCGGTTCCTTTGATAAAATTTGCTAAATACTCTTTTGTTCAGTATAGATGACACACTTAGTTTCATGGTTCTTGAGTTGGCATGATGTGTAAGTGATCAACTTATTATTTTACATCAACACACAGCCTATTCCTAGGTGTGATGCATCATAATATATCACAAAATCATCTGAACCTTTACTAAGTGCCAAGATTGGTGTGTTAGACAACTTTTCCTTCAAGATCAGAAATGTTTATTCTTGTTTTATAAGGATCAGCATATTATAATGATCAATCTCGTAACGAATACGCAGAATATAGACATTACGGATTGGATGAAACAATTAAAGAACGATAAATGCAATGTAAATAACTTCGATATAGTATTGCCCTCTGATTTAATAAGTGTCACATGAAATCTAAAATCAGGAAATATGACAAAAGCACTATATTACAAAACAAAAACTCTATATATATACTAATCTAGAATCCTCGCACGACAAGTAGTTGTCGCGCGAGAACCTAGTTGTCACGCGGTAACTTGGCTTATCGCGTGCTTTCGGATCTTCATCTTTATCTTGATTTGATTTCTTAAGCCTCTAGATTCAACCCCTACAATCTCCCTCTAGGCTTGGTAAATCAATACTATTTAGAATTCCACATCTGCAACTTTGTAACCACCCCCATAAGCATACATCTTGTTGTCCAGGGCCTTCATGATCAACCAACCAAACTATGCTGCTAATAGATGAATAGATTCATTAGCTGAAATAGGACAAGCCTGCAGCCTCATCAAATCTTCTCTTCCAAATTTGAGCAAGTCAATAGGGTCGATGATACGGTATTTTTTATTCACATAGGGTATAATAGCATGCCCGATATCTTTCTCATAACTCCACCACATGAGCTTGGACAAGCCGTTAACTAACACAGGAGCATGTATAGGTATCTTTCTCATATACCGCGGATGCTTGTAAACCCTTATCTTCATTGGCGTGTTCATGTTCGGATCTATTCGGTTCTCATCTTTAATAACTTTGGATTTAGCAGTTCTAAAGTCCTTGAAGTTGGATTTACTGTGTTGGTACATCAGGTTCCTAATCCATTTACCCTTCCCGTAATCGCTAGAATTAACAAACGGAACACGGCCCATAGCGTATAAATCAGACGCTCTAAGTGTATGGAAATCATGTTCATCCTGATAATACTCTATCACGCCGGCTCTTCTCTTCACCGGATATAATTTCTTCCCAGTATCGTATGCCCAACTAATGATCGGTTCTGAGTTTCCGTACCTTGTGAAAGGTTTGGAATGTCTCAACATATGTATATAAGTTGGTGGTGGTAGAGCAGCAACAGTTAGATTTCCAACCTGACGTACAGCACTCTAACGAGTTTGGTCTGCTGGCTTGTAAGTCAGTTCAGCATTTGACTCTCCTATAATTTCTCCCTCTTCAATCAAGATATCGGATAACAAGACTTTGAGACTGTTCCCGAATACATCAGTGTAATCAACCACTATCTCTTCCAGATCTTCAAATGAAGACAAACCCTCATCTTTGTCCTCAACAATAAGTTTCTACTGGAAAGTATAAAATTTCATCTCATACCCCTCCTCTGTACTAGGATCTAAAGGTGTGTAGTCTGCTAAATCATCAGGCTTTGATCCGAAGACATTGGCAGACCCTGATGATCAAGCAGTACTAGTAGGAGCACCAGTGTCATGTTAGGACCGTGTACGACGGAGTACTAACTGATTCAACGTGAAACCGAATCAAATAGCACGGAATTCTATTTGATTGGCGATCCAATTAGGGAGAACGTAAACCAGATCAAAACTAACGATTTGAAAACCTTAAGAATTGATTAGCAATGATCAGGAACGCTCTATGAAGTTGGAAGGGATGCTCTATGCGATTTGGGACGACTAGGGTTATTAATTATCGAAGTGTATTGTTTTTCCACGAATTAAGTGGTATTTATAGGTTACAGTTTTAATTCGTACGACTGAGCCAAGCGACTAGCTTAGTCGTGCGACTGAGTCATACGATTGGTTCATTCGTACGACTGAGTCAGTCTTATGACTCAATCGTGCGATTGACTCAATCACCTGGTTCAGTCATGCGATTGGCCCATTCGCATGGTCCAGTCGTGCGACTGAATCAGGATCCTTAGTTAAACATATTCTT
>BJCO01006753.1:0-14053 GCA_018326465.1 Flaveria floridana
GCTGTTGGCTTCAGCTGTTGTCTTCAGCTGTTGACTTCAGCTGTTGCCTTCAGTTGATATCTTCAGCTGTTCTTCTTCAGACTCTCGGAGGATCTCATGCTTAGCTTCGGAAGCCCTTGAATGTAGCACCAAAATGACTATGTGAAGTGGTTTTGGTTGCACCAGCCTCATCATGACCCAACACCTTCCACTTTTGAATCACATTCCTCTGACCAATCTTCCCCTTGGATTTCTGCAATAAGAGATAAACTTGAAGTTGAATCACTGGTAAATTGCTCAGCATAGACACTCTAATCATATCCATCTTTCACACTGACTACAAGAACTTTCTTAGGTTCATCATATGATTTTGATTCATCTTTAAGCTGTGGCATCGGAAGACTTTGATATGGCTTTTGGAATGTCTTTTGATTTCATTGGAACCTCTGATTGCCAGAACTTGATTGAGCATTTCCTCCATTATTCCTGGGAGCTTTGAATTCCTTAGAAAAATGCCCATAACTGTTGCAATTAAAACACCTCGACTTTGACTTGTCAAAATCAACAGTATTATTAGCACTAGGCTTATATTTCCTATTGACATATGAGTGTTTTTGTGTTCTATAGGCAATCATCACCATCTGCCAATTTAAATCCGTCTCTTCAACATCTTCAGGATCCATCTCAAACAAATCCTGCAAAACAATATATAACTATGTTAGATGACTACCTTGATATGCTTGAAAGCTTGCCATGAAGGCAGTGAAGTCAGTTTTAGACTCTTTATCCTCTAATAGGATGTTTATCACATCTTTAACTTTGCTAGATTTAGCAGAGCTAACAAATGGAGTCTCTGTTTGTGGCTTTGGACTCTGAGAAATAGGAGGAGACTGTGGTTGAGGTTGAGGTTTGTTTGAATAAGCAGGTGCACTAGTGAATGATGAATCAGTGAAGAATCCTACTTCTACAAATAAATCTCCCTCTTCTTCAGTTACACTTTCATTCTTAGCCATGAAAGCATTCTCAACAGTGTTTGCTGGAGATGCAACAAATTGATATTGTGACATTGATGATGTTCTATCATTATTCCTTGAACTCTCATCAATCTCTACAGATTCAATCTTGGCAATTAACAGATCTAGATCCATTGGAAATTTCTCTATGTTCTTTAACAATCTCACTGTTTCTTTCCATGATGATAGTAAAGCATTGAGAAGTCTAATGCTGAGATCTTCATGATCATGTGTAATACCAGCTGTTGACATCTCTGTAGTAAGCCGCACATATCTATTAATCATCTGGTTGATGATCTCACCAGATAGATGTTGAAAAAGCTCCAACTGCTCTTTAGTCTTTGCTTTTTGAGGTTTTGTATCTCTTTACCTCCTTCACAAATGGTCTTTAAAGCTTTGTACATTGTGTAACCAGTTTGATAACCATCAAGCATGGCTAGGACTTCAAGAGGTAGTCCTTTACACATTAGTGAGTAAGCTTTGATATCATTCTTGACCTTTCTCAAATCATCACCTTGCAGACCATCTTCAGGATAGGGTTCTGGTGAATCTTTTGTATAGACAAAACCCCTGTCAGGCCCATCACTGGTTATAGGAATGTATGGTCCTTTTACAATAGATTTCCAAAGAATAGTATCTATGGAATTCAGGTGATGTTTTAACCTAAGTGACCAATTTTTAAAATCTGCTCTGTTTTTAAGCTTAGGTACTCTATTTTCAGAATCTTCTGATTTCACCATTTTTAGATTTTGATTTTGTAGAAGAAGAAATATTTGTTGATTTTTTAATTTTTGAATTAGGGAAATGAATTAAAAATATTTTTGGATTTTTCAATTTTTTAAGAAAAAATTTCTAAGTGTTAAGGTTGATACGACTGAACAGTGTTGAAACGCCTCAACAGTTGTGATACTTCTATATTTGACCTAGAAACGTCTAAGGGATTGCCATAGAATAATTCTCAAAAACTCCCACTAGATGCGCCTGAACAGTAGTGATGCACCCAAACAGTTGTGGGATGCCTGGGAGTAAAAACACCCAAACAGTTCTAATGCACCTAAATAGTTGAAATGCGCCTAGAATTACTTAGTTTCTGGTTAATTCCAAAGTGTCCAAACAGTTGAAATAAGTCTCAACAGTTGTAAAACGCCTTACCTGAAAATGCCTAAACAGTTGTAAAGCGCCTAAACAGTTGTCAAGCGCCTAAACACTTAGGCAATTTGTAGAAGTTTTCAACCCTAATGCGTCAAGTTCATCCTGTTCTTATGAACATAATGAACTCAAATTTTCTGAAATCTTAAAAACTTGATGAATTAATTTGAAATCTTCCAAATCAGTAGATTTTATGTCGATTAACAATCCTTTCAATTCAATTTCTTCAATTACAAACAACAAATCAATGATTTAGTCGATTTTTTAGTTTGAACATGAAGAACACTTCTGAACACAAATTCAATAAATTCACTAAAATTGGATGAATTAAACAGCTAATTATGATTCAATTCATGTTTCTGATGATGAAACACAACTAAAATCAACAATATTTCAATTGAATTGCTTATCAATCACAGATTCAAGTGATTTTGAGTTTTCAAGTTCGTACAAGCTCAATCACTGAACCAACAACTTTGATACCATTTGATAGGATCAAATGTATAGATCTGTTATGATATTAGAAGGCAATTTAATAAAAAACAAACACAGTAATCAAATCAATGCACGGATATCAAGAAAAATTCATAGAAGTTTATTGATAATAGCAAAGACAATTTCAACTGTAAGAGCAGTTCGTTCAAAGTCTTAGTCTAACCTACACAAGTCTAAGCTATGTATACTATCAATAAACAAGGAACTACTATGTACAAGACTAGTCCCTATACTATGACAAAACTTATAATACAATGACAAATAAAGACAACATGTTAATCTTTAAGAAGTACTAACAGGGTTTCAAATCTCTGTTCTGATTCCCTTAAAATCCCAAATCTCCCTTACCCGAGCCCTGAATTGAGCACGTAGTTAGCAAAAACAAACGCTTCTAGTTATGCTCTTCAGAAAAGCCTCTATTTTAAGTCACTTGTGAATCTTTTAGAATGTACAATAACAACGTATGGCCCCATTCCCGGAGACCTCACAGTTGGTCATTCATAGCACTAAACATACATAATAATATACATTTCATAAAACATTGCAGCGGAATTACATTAACAAAAGCCCATTGATTTCATTATTAAATTACTATTGTTATGCAATACAACATTGTTAAGTTACAAAAGAAAACATCCGCTAATTGCATTACAAAACAACAATAATAACATACATGAATGGATGCCAGTCTTGCCCTGCCGAGTAGCCTCCCCTTGTGTCATCCTCAGCAACATTACCTGCCAACTGAAAATGCATAAAAGTTAGCGTTGTTGAGTGAGCTCTAGTTTTAAAAGTATTAAAATATCTGGTGTGTTTTATATACGAAATATACATTTCCATAAATAACTTTACTTTCGTATACAAGAACACATCATACGTACATTCATACAATATTCATTGTATATTTCTTTCTTTCATACTTTAATTTCTATCTTTTATCATCGTATACATACTTTCCTTTCATTCTTTTCATTAACATTCGCTTTCATATACATACTTTCATTTCGTGCTTTTCACTATCTTTACTTTCATTCATATTCTTTCGTTTCATACTTTTCATCATCTTTTACTTTCTTACGGATCGATGTACAATACCCTTAACATTGTGCACGAAGCTGATGTTGGGCATGAGGTCTACAAATAGACCCCGAACATTGTGCATGAAGCTGACCTAGACACCTAGGGCATATCATCTCTCCATTTCATCCGAACCAACGTGCAATACCCTAAACATTGTGCACGAAGCTGATGCTGGGCCTGTGGTCTATAAATAGACCACGAACATTGTGCACAAAGCTACGGCATGCCACAAGGGTCCCGTCAATCTCAATGATTGACCCTGTATGCATCCTTCGGTTTATTTAAACCGCACACAGTTGAGCAAACGACAACATGGTTGTGCACTTCCTTTCTATTTGCTTGCAAGCCATACTTTCTTTCATTACGTTTTGCTTTTCATCTTTGTTATCTTTCACTTCGTTACGTTATACTTTACGTTCATTCATACATTCGTAATACCACGTAAAGTCATAACATAATACTTAATGTATATTATATTATAATATATATACGTTTTGAAAACCAATAAAAGATAACACATCATACACATATGCAAATCATACATCCATCATATCATAGGTCAAACACGGGTCAAACCCTAAAATTCTGCTTTGCCCAAAAATTCAGAAAATTTTCTAAGTGTTTGGGCGCATAGGCACTATTTGGGCGCATGAGGACTGTTTGAGTGTTTCTCCAGTATGCAGGCGCATGACCCTATACTTAACTATTTTTCATTAACCTTTGAGTGCATAAACTATTTAGGCGCATGAGTCTATACTTAGGCGTTTCAACGCTTAGGCGCATTAGCCTCTTGGTCGCATGGGCACTATTTGGGCGCTTCATCACATACTTAGACTTTCTAAGTTAGATTTTCAGGCGCATGAGCCCTATTTGGGCGTACGACCATACTTGAAATTTTCAAAGGCAAAATATCAGGCGCATGGGCCTTATTTGGGCGCATGACCTCCTACTTATATGTTTCTAACATACTTTTCAGTCCCAAATCTCATCTTAACATGTTCTAGGTTTCTTACTACCAATCTAAGCCTTAACACATCATGCACAACCATAAAATACCAACATACAAGCATATTTACATACGGTCATACATACAAAAGTTTAAAAAATGTTTTTACATGCATTTTCAGCCCCAAAACCTTTTAAAACAAGTAAAATACGGGGTCTAGAAACTCACCCTAGGCTGCTCAAATGCTCAACTCCTTCAACTTGAACTTTCCAAAGAATTCGAACGCCTAGATATGTCTAAACCACAAAAACCCGAACACATATACACACGTAAGAACATATATTCTCGGTTCCTTAGTCAAAACACAACCAAAACCGAGCAAATTATGCAACAAATGCTTACCTTGGTGAAGAACAGCCTCTTTCTCTCTCTAGAACCGAAAAAAATTTGCTTTTCTTCTTCTTCTTCTCTTTTATCGACAAAAGCAGATGGATTTGTACATATATGGGCGGTCATACCCATAATATATTATAATATTTGACTTTGTACAAATTTGCACTAAGCCCCCTCCTACTTTGGCCTCTTTTCTTTTCTTACAAAATACTTTTCTTTTACTTTTTCTTATTTCTTTTCTTTCTTTTATTTTGTCAAAATTTTCGAGTGTTACAAATCCACCTCCCTTAAAGAGGTTTCTTCCCCGAAACCCGTCACACTTCGAATAACCATGGGTAATGTTGTGTCATCTCTTCTTCAGTCTCCCACGTAGACTCCGAACCCTTTCGGTGTTTCCACTGTGAAAGGATCTCATATCTAGTTTGATCAATTAGATTGGGATTTGCAGCGGAATAGTATAAGAATTAGAACAAATTCAAGCAAGAACATAAATTATATTTCAATGGAACAGTACGGTTATAGAGAGAGAATGTATTTCTCCAAAAAGGCATATTTCATTCAACACACGCTTCGGCATGTTATAATTAGGTCATCTTTCCTTTTATAGGAAAGAATGACGTCAGCTGATGTCACTTGATAGTGACATCTAACCGTTATTACAATAACTACTGAAAGTGAACTAAACTACTGAAGATGTCTTACAACAGCTGACATCTTCTTACAAGAAAAGCTAAGTGTAAACTATAACTACTGAAACTACAACTACTGAAGCTATAACGTCTGAAGAACAGGCTCTTCAGACGTTTTACATTAATCAAACTACTGAAATAAAACTATTGAAACTAAAAAGGAGACTACTGAAATGAAACCATCACAACTACTGAAGAAAACAACTTCAGCTGTTGTGACAACCTCTGATGACTTGATCTTCAGACTTTATCTTAAGTAGAAATCTTCAGATGTTGTCTTCAGTACTTGTACTTCAGATGTTGTCTTCAGTACTTGTACTTCAGATGTTGTCTTCAGTACTTGAACTTCAGATGTTATCTTTAGTACTTGAACTTTAGATGTTATCTTCACTACTTGAACTTCAGATGTTATCTTCAGTACTTGAACTTCAGATGTTGTCTTCGGTACTTGTACTTCAGATGTTGTCTTCAGTACATGTCTTCAGCTGATGTCTTCAGCTGATGAAGCCTTCTTCAGTACTTATGATGCCTGTGGGACTTAAAGGTTTTTCTGATCAGGCTCATTGGTTCTTTTGGTCCAACACATTGCACACGCACAAGTGGAACCACTTTATTCCTCAACCTCTTTTCTTTTCTATCAATGATGGCCACTGGTTGCTCCACATAATTAAGTTGTTCATCCACTTGGATATCATCTAATGGTACAATCATATCTTCATCAGCTAAGCACTTTCTAAGATGAGATACATGGAATGTGGGATGAATTCAACTTAACTCAACTTGCAATTCTAACCGATAGCCCACCTCTCCTACTCGAGCAATGATTTGGAAAGGTCCTATGTATCTCGGGCTTAGCTTACCTCGCTTCATGAACTGGATAATCCCTTTCCAAGGTGAGACCTTCAACATAACTCGGTCTCCCACCTTTAATTCAATCGGTCTTTGCCTCTTGTCGGCGTATGACTTTTGTCTATCTTTTGCTGCCTTCATAAAGACTTTGATCCTTTCTAACTTCTCAGTAGTAGCCTCGATCACCTCAAGGCTCCTCAACTCTTTCTGTCCAATATCACCCACCATACGGGTGTCCTACACCTTCTACTGTATAGCATCTTGTAAGGCGGCATGCCAATGCTGGCATGATAATTATTATTGTACGAGAATTCTGCTAACGGTAAGTGATCATCCCAACTTCCTCTAAAATCGATCATGCATGCTCGAAGCATATCCTTGAGCTTCTGAATCATCCTCTTAGACTGTCCGTCTGTCTGAGGATGATAAGTCATGCTAATATGTAGCCTCGTCCCCATCACATCATGGAATCTTTTCCAAAACCAGGATGTAAACCGAGTGTCATGATCCGACACTATAAACACCGGCACACCATGACGAGCTACAATCTCCTGGATAACCAGATCCGTCATTCTCTCGGATGAATACGCCTCGCAGATTAGTAGGAAGTGAGCACTCTTTGCCAAGTGATCAAAATCACCCAAATGGTATCGTACCCCTCGTCGTACAAGGTAGCTTCATTATGAGGTCCATAGTGATGTGCTCCCACTTTCACTCGGGTATATCCAACAGTTGGATCTTTCCGTATGGTTTCTGACATTTCGCCTTTACTTCCGAACAGGTAAGCCACTTACTCATATAATCCGCCACGTCACGTTTCATACCTGGCCACAAGTAGTCCTTCTTCATGTCTTGATACATCTTGGTGGCACTTGGATGTATGGAGTATCGAGTATTATGAGCCTCATCCATAATTCGTCCCCTTAGATCTTCGTATCGGGGAATCCACATCCGCTCGAAGCAGGTTCTCACCCCGTGAGTGTTTTCTCCCAATTCTGTGACTAGACATCTCATCCTTTCAGTGTTAAGGTGATCTTCTTTCAACGCCTCATCTTGAAATCCTTTGACTTGCATGATCACGTCCGAGGTCATAACCAACTGATAAGACTTCACCCGAATTAGCTCGGGTCTCTCCTTTCGGCTAAGGGCATCGGCCACAACATTGGCCTTACCCAGATGATAATGGATCTCACAATCATAATCCTTGATAAGCACTAACCATCTCCTCTGCCTCATGTTGAGATCCTTTTGCCCAAAAAAAATATTTCATGCTCTTGTGGTCCATGAAGATGGTGCACTTCGTCCCGTATAAGTAGTGCCTCCAAATCATCAAGGCAAAGACCACAGCCGCTAACTCCAAGACATGGGTGGGATAATTGACTTCGTGGGTTTTCAGCTGTCGGGATGAGTAGGCTATTACCCTTCCACATTGCATTAACACGCAACCTAGTCCCGAATAAGAAGCATCTGAATATATCTCTAAGTTTTCACTCCCTTCAGGTAACGTCAAAACATGAGCTTCAGTTAGTCTTGCTTTAACTCTTCAAAAGCAATCTCCTATTTCTGGCCCCACTCAAACTTCACATCTTTGCGGGTCAACTTAGTCAAAGGTGAGGCTATCTAGGAAAAGTCTTGGATGAACCTCCTATAATAACCCGCCAAACCCAAGAAACTACAGATCTCGGATGGCGTCTTTGGAGACTTCCATTGCATAACCGCCTCAACCTTTGTCGGGTCTACCATAATTTCTTCCGCATTTACCACGTGACCCAAAAATTGCACCTCGATAACCAAAAAGCACACTTAGAGAATTTAGCATACAACTTTTCTCTTCTAAGTGTCTCCAATACTTCGCGTATGTGGCCGGCATATTCTTCCTCGCTCTTCGAATAAATCATGATATCATCAATAAACACAATCACTGATTTATCTAACATGGGCCAACACACTCGATTCATTAAATCCATAAAGGCAGCTGGGGCATTAGTCAAACTGAAAGACATAACGAGGAACTCGTAGTGTCCATAACGCGTGCGAAAAGCTGTCTTAGGGATATCTCGCTCCTTAATCGTCAATTGATGGTAACCAGATCGAAGATCTATCCTCGAGAACCAACTGCACCTTGTAGCTGATCAAACAAGTCGTCAATCCTCGGTAACGTATATCTATTCTTTACCGTTAACTTGTTCAGCTCCCAATAGTCGATGCACATCGCATACTACCGTCCTTTTTCACAAACACTGCCGGTGCACCCCAAGGAAAGATGCTCGTTTGAATGAACCATTTATCCATCAACTCCTGCAGTTGATACATTAGTTCCTTCATCTCGGTAGGATCTAATCGATATGGTGCTTTGGCAACAGGTTGAGCATCGGGTATCAGATCAATCTGGAACTCAATTCCACGATCTGGTAGCATACCTAGTAAGTTTTCTGGGAACACGTCTGGGAAATCGCACACCACTGGTACGTCGGAGAGTTGCGGGATTGATGCGTCCACATCTTTCACGTAGGCTAGATAGGCACTACATCCACGTCTCATGCACTTTTCTGCCACCCCCATTGAAATCACCTTTGGAACCATGGTGACGCGATCACCGTAAACCGTCACCCAACTCCCATCGGGCGTAATTAATTGAATCATCATCTTGCGACACATGATGTTTGCCTTATAGGTTGCTAATTAATCCATCCCTAGTACTACATCAAATCCTCCTAGGGGCATCATATATAATTTAGCAGAAAACCTATGACCTTCTAGTTCTATAGCACACTCCTCTATCATATCAGTAATTCTAGTGCACTTACCAATAGCAGTTTCTACATCGAATGGCTAATTAATACTTCTACTACTAACAGACAGCTTATCACAGAAAGCAGTAGAAATAAAACTCCTACTAGCTCTAGAACCAAATAATACAGAGGCACAAATTTGGTTTGCTAGAAACATACCTGACACGACATCGGGGTCTACCCTAGCCTCCTCCCATGTCATTATAAATGCTCTAGCAGTTGCCCTCTGTCCTCTGTCTTCTGTCCCCTTCTTCGCTTCGGAACTCTCGGCCCTTGGCTTCTTACACTCCCGGCTTAGGTGGCATACTTCACCATAGTTGTAGCACCTCGCCACCATATAATCCTTAGAGATGTGGCCAGGCTTCTTGCACTTAAATCAAACATTTAATCCCAGCCTACACTCTCCAGCGTGCTCTCTCCCGTGTTTACCACACTTATTTATCCCTGAGCTTGATGAACACACCCTACAGTCATCCCCTTCATCCTCTTGTTGTTTGGAGTGAAACAGCAACGTCCAAACCTTTTCCCACTCCAGTTCCTGTCACCACCACCTGTCTTCTTCACCTCGACTACTACCCCCTCCCTCTCATCATACAACCTACCCGCCAGGTCTACTACCGATCGAATGTACCTGGCCGGGCAGCGATAATATGCGTGCGGATGTCAGCTGGCAATCCTTGAATGTACTTCTTGATCTTCCTCGACACCGGCGTCACCTGATCCGGCACCAACCTTGCCATCTCAATAAACTTGGTGGTGTATTGCTGGTGTCATGGTGAATGCCTCCAGTTGTTAGAACTCCCTCTCTATCTTGTCAAGTTCACGGTGAGGACAGAATTCCTCGATCACTAGCTTCTTTAGCTCTTCCCATCTTATCCTTCCAATGGCCCTGCTGCCATCGGCTTGGACAATATTGTCCCACCAACATAGAGCTGAGTCAATGAAAGAGTAAGTGGAAAACTTCACCTTCTGATCCTCCCTGCACTCACTAATGTCCAATACTGCCTCCATCTCTCTCACCCAGCAGTGAGCAGCAGCAGCATTGCCATTTCCATCAAACGTTGGGGACTTGCATCTTTAAAATGCCCCATAGTTACATCCTCGTGCAGTTTCCTGCACCGCTTCCTCCTCCTCCTCCTCACTCGAGACAATCGTCTCGGTCTCTGAACGTTACCTTTCCTCCCTTCCGGTGGTCCCCTCCTCTCTTTCTTCTCATCCTTCCTTACAGCTTTGATCACATCGGTCACTACAGATGGCAGAATCGTCTGCATGACTTGATGGACTTCCTCTACCACCGCCTCTTTCACCGAGGCCCTTAAGTTCGCACTCTCATCACCACCTTCCTGGTGATGCATCTTGGGCTCTTCATGGACCCTCTCGGTAGTCTTAGCCTTGTTCCTAGTAACACGCGGTTCAACACCACGTCCTCCCTATACTCCACCCCTAGAGGCCTTAGATGATCTACCTCCAGCCATTCTCTAATCATTATAAGATTCAAACACTAACACGGTCATTCAAGTAATAGCTCAGTTTATGTTAGGTATAGTAAGTACCTAATTACAATGGCCAGTTATGATTAGCCACTTACTTTACTCTTCACACCCCAAGCATTTCCTATCCTGACTACATCAGTATCTAAATCTACTATGAGCACATAACCAAATAGCACACGCACATAACTCCAATTAACTTTGAGAAAAGAAATACCTAATGGCACGTAGCTACTCGAGCTGGCATCCTTTTCCTTTAGTCCTATTCTTAGTTTAAGATTAGGTTTAAGAAAATATTTTACCCAATTCACTTAAACTTTGGCTCTGATGTCAACTTGTAAGGCCCCGTTCCCAGAGACCTCACAGTTGGTCATTCATAACACTAAACATACATAATAATATACATTTCATAAAATATTGCAGCAGAATTACATTAACAAAATCCAATTCATTTCATTATGAAACTACTGTTGTTATGCAATACAACATTGTTAAGTTACAAAAGAAAACATCCGTTAATTGCATTACATAACAACAATAACAACATGCGTGACTGGATGCCAGTCTTGCCCTGCCAAGTAAGCTCCCTTTGTGTCATCCTCAGCAACATTACCTGTCGACTGAAAATGCATAAAAGTCAGCGTTGCTGAGTGAGCTCTAGTTTTATGAGTATTAAAGTATCTGATGTGTTTTATATACGAAATATACCTTTCCATAAAATACTTTACTTTCGTATACAAGCACACATCATACGTACATTCAAACAATATTCATTGTATATTTCTTTCTTTCATACTTTAATTACTATCTTTTATCATCGTATACATACTTTCCTTCCATTCTTTTCATTAACATTTGTTTTCATATACATACTTTCATTTCGTGCTTTTCACTATCTTTACTTTCATTTACATTCTTTCGTTTCATACTTTTCATCATCTTTTACTTTCTTACGGATCGATCTACAATACTCCAAACATTGTGCACGAAGCTAATGTTGGGCCTGAGGTCTACAAATAGACCCCGAAGATTGTGCACGAAGCTGACTTAGTCACCTAGGGCATGTCATCTCTCCCTTTCATATGAACCAATGTGCAGTACCCCGAACATTGTGCACGAAGCTGATGTTGGGCCTGTGGTCTATAAATAGACCACGAACATTGTGCATGAAGCTGACCCAGTCACCTAGGGCATGCCACAAGGGTCCCGTCAATCTCAATGATTGACCCTGTATGTATCCTTTGGGTTATTTAAACTGCGTACGGTTGAGCTAACGATAACATGGTCATGCACCTCCTTTCTATTTGCTTGCAAGCCATTCTTTCTTTCATTACGTTTCACTTTTCATCTTTGTTATCTTTCACTTCGTTACATTATACTTTACGTTTATTGATACATTCGTCATACCAAGTAAAGTCATAAAATATTACTTAATGTATATTATATTATAATATATATATATATATATGTTTTAAAAACCAATAAAAGATAACACATCATACACATATGCATATCATACATTCATCATATCATAGGTCAAACTAGGGTCAAACCCTAAAATTCTGGTTTTCCTAAAAATTCAGAAAATTTTCTAAGTGTTTGGGTGCATAGGCACTATTTGAGCGCATGAGGACTGTTTGAGCGTTTCTCCAGTATGCAGGTGCATGACCCTATACTTAACTATTTTTTATTAACCTTTGGGCGTATGAACTGTTCAAGCGCATGAGTCTATAATTAGGCGTTTCAACACTTAGACGCATGAGCCTCTTGGCCGCATGGGCACTATTTGGACTTTTCATCACATACTTAGACTTTCTAAGTTAGATTTTCAGGTGCATGAGCCCTATTTAGGCGTACGACCTTACTTGACATTTTCTAAGGCAAAATATCAGGTGCATGGGCCCTATTCGGGCGCATGACCTCCTACTTATATGTTTCTAACATACTTTTTAGTCCCAAATCTCATCTTAACATGTTCTAGGCTTCTTACTACCAATCTAAGCCTTAACATATCATGCGCAACCATAAAATACCAACATACAAGCATATTTACATACGGTCATACATACAAAAGTTTAAAAAATGTTTTACATGCATTTTCAGCCCCAAATATTTTAAAACAAGTAAAATACGGGGTCTAGAAACTCACCTAGGCTGCTCAAATGCTTAACTCCTTCAACTTGAACTTTCCAAAGAATTCAAACACCCAAATATGTCTAAAACACACAAACCCGAACACGTATACACACATAAGAACATATATTCTCGGTTCCTTAGTCAAAACACAACCAAAACCGGGCCAATTATGCAATAAATGCTTACCTTGGTGAAGAACAGTCTCTTTCTCTCTCTAGAACTGAAGAAAATCTGCTTTTCTTATTCTTCTTCTCTTTTGTCGAAAAAAGCAGATGGATTTGTACATATATGGGTAGCCATACCCATAATATATTATAATATTTGACTTTGTACAAATTTGCACTAAGCCTCCTCCCACTTTGGCCTCTTTTCTTTTCTTACAAAATACTTTTCTTTTCCTTTTTCTTATTTCTTTTCTTTCTTTTATTTTGTCAAAATTTCCAGGTGTTACAAACAATAAAATAAAGTGCGTGTTTATCTCCTCTGCTATGCGTGAGCATTGACCTGGAGTGATGATCTTCTCTACTATATGTGAGTATTGACCTAAAGCTCTCATCGACACGCTTAGATGATCTTCTCTGCTATGCGTGAGCATTGTCCTGAAGCTCTCGTCTATAAGTGTAAGATGATTATCTCCTCTGTTATACGTGAGTATAGACCTAGAGCTCTTATCATCTTACCCTAATATTATATCACAATGTTTCTTTAATCAAAAAGATCATTGTCGAAAGCTCCACCAATCAAATGATTTTGAAAAACATTCACAATGGTCATCAAATGATTATTGTCTATGTTAGCATCTCTAAATAATCACATATGAAATCAGACAGAGTCAATCATACTCAATAAGCCATGATGACAGGACAAAGTCTTTTGCTGAATGTCTGCAGGGACCAAGTTGCCAGAGCATCTTTAATCAAAATCAAAACATGATAATGAAAGCTGCTGATTCCTCATTGAAAATAATAAGGCATGGGTTAAAATGACAAACATGTCCGCAATCCCTTCAGACTACGTTTCTCAGGAAAATTACTCAAAAAAA